>JAGDQP010001661.1:53941-65358 GCA_022664845.1 Lepisma saccharinum
CATTAATTGAAACATTTACAAAATAATTTTCTGATATTAAAAATATTCCCGGTATATAAAAGAAATTATGAAAAAAAAATATTTTCCAAACATTTTCCAGAAAAGAAATTGGTTCAAAAATAACTGAAATAAGGGAACTGTTTTTAAAATGAACTGGAAATATTTCATGCTGTGTGAGTACGTATTTAAACACTGAATTAATATAAAAATATATATGGGTCATTCCATATCAAATCAACGAACGGTCTGCAACTTAAAGTCTCGGAAATCCGAAATTTTTTGTACATAAGTAATATTACTATTGGTAAGGATGAAAAATACAAAATTTCATATTTTTGTCACTTTCGGTTTTTGAGTTATAAATTGTTAAAAAGAAAAAAAAAGTGATTTTTTTACGCGTTTTGAAACATTTAAAAGCTCCAAACTAAAAAACTATTTGTCCTAAGCAGCTCAAACTCGTACCATTCCTTTCAGAATGTCAAGAGCTGTAATTTGATATATTACTTGACTTTATTAAACCAATCATTATATTAAAAAAAAAACTTTTTTTTGAACAACTAAAATCGAAATTTTTATTTTCTTTGAAAAAATATATGTTCAATGTGCTTCTGATTAGAAAGTATGTGCCAAATTTCATGATGGTATTTCAATTCGATCATGTTGAAAAAAAATCTTACAGAAGTACACAGCCACTTATGCATAACATGTATAATTAATTAGCTTAAACGGCAGGAAGTAGAAAGATTTTTAGCAAAGTAATTGGTTAAAATGTGACATTCAGCATCTTCATTTCAGTTCTACTGTAGAACAAACCGAGCCACCCTAACTCAGTGGTAGAGCATTGGCGTAGCATTCGGTAGGCCGTGGGTTCGATCCCTGTGATCGACTATCCTAACTAAGTTTTCCCGAAGGTTTTTCTCAATCACACCAGGGAAATGTCGAGATGGCACCTTCAACATAGAGTCCGGCCGACACCTTCCCGAATCCCCCCTATCCCGGCCTGAGCCGTAGATATCTAAAGTCCATAAATAGAATTGAAATTTTAAAAAAAATGTAGAACAAAACTTATTAGTCCAGCCTGATCTAAGTATTTAAAAAAGGCAGTCAGAATTATTAGTTTGAAATTATTTAGTTAAAGGCTAATAAACCTACCACATCTACTACTTTATTATAATAATAATAAAGTGGTAGGTTTATTATCCTGTAACTAAATAATTTCAAACTAATAATTCTGACTGCCTTCCAAGAAATTTGTGGAACTTGTGTATGTTTACTCCGCATGGTTATGAAGTAACTGAAGAAGACATATTAAGCTTCTTTGGCATTCTGACGTTTAAAGATGGAAAACAAACCAAGGAGAATAAAGTAATACACATGATTTCTTAATTCACAAATTCATATAAATCCTATACATTAGTACAATAGTGGGGCTAATTATGTGAAAAATCGTGCACTTTTTCATAAAAGCATGAAATTTGACATGATGATTAGACATACCTGTAAGGTCATTTTAAGATATTGACGCACTTTCATTGATGTAGGAGTCCCGAAAATTCAAAATGGCGCCCAAGATTTCATAATTAATTAATGACTCAAGTATTTGAGTGATATTCAACGCTGTAACTACTTTTAAATATACCTGGAAACCACAGAAATTCAAAATGGCGGCCATTAATTCAAATATCTTTGTTATAATTGGGCCGATTAGGTGAAAAATTGTGCAATTTTTACATGATTTTCTTTAGTTTACAATGGTTCGTGGTGTCCTCAAATCTTGCAACATTAATTTAACTGATTTTCCGACGTCATATAATGATGAAAATTTGCATAGCGACGTAAGTCGAGTGACAATACAATATTCCATTGTTACTTTAATATATTTATATACATATTAAAATCATGTTTTTAAATATATTTTTTTGTACTGAAAGGTGCGTGTGTAGTTGTGTCAAAGACCCAAATAGTGACGCCAACAACACCTCTCACGTCAACACCAACAGAGCGGAAGACCCAACCTTAATAAAAAGCTAAAGGAACTCCGTAACCATGTAAGGTATCGGACCTGGTTCTTTTCTCTTACACGAAAAATCAAAACGTATGACTCAGCTTCAATTTGTTAAGCCTTTATTTCATGAAACAGTTATTCACTCCCGTAAACCTAACTTTAACTCTCTCTGTCTCTCTTTCATTCATTCCTTATAATAGTTCTTTCAATTTATTATTATATTCATAATTAATTATATAGTTTCAGTTTCTTTATTCATTAACTTTAATCAAATTGTTAGCTTCAATACACTTTATAGAAAATATTCGTATTCTTATTATATAATATATCATCGAAGATTGTTAAATTACTGAAATATAGTTCTTCCTTCACCAAAAACTAATCTCTCCCAAACGTAATCCAACCTAATAGAAGACAGCTCCTATTACAATAGATTGCTTAACAAAATGAAACTTGATGACTATAGAGTTCGAAATTCCTAATTATTCATATTTAAATAAAATTACGAAAATATAGTTGAAATAAAAATTAACTTTAAAATAAACCAAACTTATAATTAACCATTCCATTAAATTTATTTAGTCTCTTTGCTACTTAATGAAACTCTTTGAGTATCTACAGTGTTAGCTAGAGAAATTCAAATTTATTTTGAATCTTAGATTACTTTTACATAGCTTAGATAATGAAGCAAATCGAGTGTTCGATACATATTTCAAATGATGTCTTAATAGAAGGAAAGTTAGTTTTATCACATAACAGCAAAATCACTTCAAAACATTAACACACGATTAAATATTAATTCTTCAAAATTCGATTATTCTTTGATTAGATCAGAAGCTAAAATATTAATTAATAATAATCTCAGATTATTCAGAACAGAACTGACCTGAGGCTAAGCAAAATTTAGTGAGATAAATTCTTTCTGTTTATCACAAAATTTTATATGTAATATTAACCAAATTCTATTCCAAATAAATTTACATTGAAAGATTTCTAATTGCTTGTCAACAAGATTCGATTTTCAATAAGATTATTTTTCTTTATAGTGAGTAAGATCTGGCTTAACTTAGTATGACCTAAATTTAAAAGATGATACACCTTTTTAAAATTAGAATTTATGGAAGCATTATAATAACTCGTTGATTCAAAATCCTACCCTGACAATTCTCATAAGAAAACATCTTTCCTTTATTTTAATTAACTTGATTTTTCTTTGAAAATCCTAAAAGGAAATATTAGATTAAATCTCAGAAAAAAAATAAACATTAAATTAATCAAACAGCAACATGGTAAATGTGAAGCACTGGGGAGGAGGATAGGGACGTCCTACTAATTCTAATTTAAGCTATCATTATGAAGTTTCTAGAATAACATGGAAGTAAACATTTCATAATCAATTGTCACAGATGTTTCGCAAAAGAATCACTTAATTACTTCGTTTGGTACGCCTATCTCCATTCCTCGACAGACTCCTTACCTTCTGGTAGAAAATTATATCTTCTGAAGATAAATAATCTTCATCCTAATATATGGAAACCCAGGAAAGGTCATCATGTCGTAAAACTAACGGTTAATACGAAATAATTCGAAAAAACTTTAGGAAAATGTAAAAGATAACCGACACGCACACGTACTAACCCGTATCACATACCTAAGCTGAGATCAATCTATCTAAACAGAAATCTCCATGGTAATAAATAAACAAAAGAAAATGGAGAAAGTTTTAAAGTACTATTTTGTTTCGGAAATTGTTTAAAACAGCTCGAATAAAAAATAAAAACGATTAAAATCACTCCATAGTATCGATATTTTAATTAGTAACTTTATTATTTTCCTAATTTGTATCAATTAAACAAAATAAACTAACTTTTCGACTTAAAAAATAAAAACAAATGAGTTAGGCAAAAGCGTTGCCAAGGAGAAACAACCAATGAGAAAAACTTAAACTAAAAAGTATTTCGATTGGTCGCAAAACTATTGAAAAATGAGTACTTTAATAATTAATTAATATTGCGCAATTACCTAACTCATAAAATCAAACGGATGAACTACAACTTATGTTGCAGATAAGAAAAACAGGTCTGCTACAATTTGGACTTCTTTATCCTAAAATAAATATTAGCCTACAAGGATGTTGCTTTTGACTGGTTGCAGAATACTTTATGATTTGGGTCACAAAACATTAACTTGAAGAAATATCCGAATACAGAAATAACTCGAAAAAAATATATACCAAAGAGAAAATAAAAACATACTTTTCTTAAACCATTCGTTCTAAAAAGTAAAAGAAAAAAATGTTTATGCACGACTAAAAAGAAAAGCATGCGGCGCTCCGCTTGAAGAATTTACAAAGTGATTGTATATGAGAGCGCATTCCATGCTTCTTTTTTTTAGTCATGCGTAAATAAATATAAATAAATAAATATTTAAAACCAGCATAAAACATTGAGTTTGTGTGTAAAATATTAGGTGTCATTGGCGAGTGGTTGAAGAGAAATTGATGATAGAATAGTCAGATTCTTGTCTGTGAAAAGTGATATAAAAGTGTTGAAATACCGTTATATTTTTTAATCGCTGAAAGAAATGGAAAGCAAATACACAGTAATGGGTACTGGGTTGAAGGCGCTACCTTGTGGAGGGTATATTCTTCATGGCCGCCATCTTGAAGTCCACCATATTGAATCTCGATTGATTTTCTTAAAGGGGTCGTGTAATATGTAATTCTGGGCTAGAATTTTACGAGAAATACGTTTTGAAGTCAGTTTTGCCGTAAATGTTAATATTGTGAGAGATAAGAGTATGTGACGCTAGCTTGGGCTAATGATACAATAGCCTGAAAACACATATTTTTGTCTTGGCATAACGAAGGAAATGAAAGCCAAATGCGTACAATTCATATCGATAGGGCACTATACTCAGGAACAATTTGTATGCATTTCGTTTCATTTCCGTCGTCATTTCGAGAAGAAATGGATGTTTCTCGGTTATTGTATTGTTGCCCCATGCAAGCGTCACATACTCTTATCTCTCACAATATTAACATTTACGGCGAAACTGACTTCAGAAATGCATTTCTCGTAAAAATTTAGCCAGAATGGCATATTACACGACCCGCTTTCAAATTAAGAAAATCAATCGAGATTCAATATGGCGGACTTCAATATGGCGGCCATGGTGAATATACTCTCCACAAGAAAGCGCCTTCCACCTAGTACCCATTACTGTGTATTTGCTTTCCATTAAATTTTAAAGCTATCAAAGTGGCAACGTTGGATCAAAATCTGTGCGCATTGCGCAAAATAGGTCAATCGAGATTGTGCGCAATTCCTTGCACCTATTTTTTCCAGATAGGACTATGTAGCTGATAACGTTCTTATCTCTACTGAACTACACCGAAAGAAACTTATTGTTTTAACAAATGGAATTACGTATAGTATTATATTATCGGTACTTATAGAAAAAAACGTGATCTTGATTCCATAATGCCTTTATTCCATTACGCGTAATGTTTCTTTATTTTCTGTACGTATGTTTTTACAGTAAAAGGATGAAGAAACTTAGTGACGTCACACAATGGAATCGTATCCGGTATAGTTATATTTCCAAATTGTACTGCTTCTTCCCCATGCTCATGTTAAATATCCATTTGTTGATAATTATCCACTATTGACCAAAATTGCATACATTTTACGGCTCATTTTTAACCCCGCTTGCGTTGCTTGCTTTGCTTGCGATTAGGGTGAGTAGCCAGTTGAAACACGTTGTGTTTCGTGATGTAGTTTTAAACGCAAGCGGGCTTGAAAATGAGCCCTTAAGTTGGAATTGATCCATTGCCTTCATTATATCTTAACTACAGTTTTGAAAGAGCTTCTTCTCTCTTGTCTTCCAGATATGATATGGTTGAAATTTTTCCACTTATCTGCGGCTGTATTCGAAGTGGAATCCATTACTTTAACCACTACTCTACGGAGGCATTCATCCAAAATAAATATATCAATTGTGCACTTCATGAATTCAGACATGGAGTGTAATGACATAGGCATATTTTGGTTACAGAATGACCTTAAGTATGTTGCGTGTAGAAGTATTATCTACCACCTGGTATTTTACCATTACACAGAGTTTTTCGAAAAACAGAAAATTTGTCATGGCATAATACCAATACGGGAAATGCAATTACAATAAAATTCCGATTTATGTACCAGGAGTACTAATTTGTTTCCTAGATTCAGAATATATGCCAATCAAAATATCACGACTGTAATGTTACAGCATGCAAATCGATTTTTCTCTTTGTAAATGACTAATAACAAATTTGTCAGTTAAATTAATTAGATACATTTTTGGAATATTGTTATTGTTTCAGTTGAAAAAAAAAATTACGCTTCGTAACTTTACCCAATTCATTTTGACAATTCTCCTTCAGTGCATGAAGTCAAAATTGGGAGGGTGTAACTGCTGCTCTGCATGGTCTCTATCGATTTTTATCTAGAAATTTTAAAGATTGGGGAGTACGATCGAGAATTTGGGGGGGGGGGGAGTGACACCCCAACAGGAGAGTCTGGTGGAATCAGTGTGTATGCCAAAATTTCACAAGTGTATCTTCAATTCACGCACTCAAAAAAAGATAAATAAACAAATAAAGGTTGTTAAGCCATATGGAAATGCCGTTGACTTTAACTTCTTTTTCTGAGTGCTTTAATTCTTGTATCATGACAACTGCGACACTTATAGTATACTAACCCGTCAATGTTAGTAAACAAGTAAACAACTAAATTGAATTTCATTTAATTAATTTGAAGTCAAATTTGTAAATCTTGCAACTCCAGGGTCAAAGATGTATTGCCCGTATTCTCTGAAATGATTCAGGGAATCAATAATTTGAGAATAAACAAACACATGGCACATTATCTTGTCAGCAGTTCATGATGATATACCCAAAAGGTCAATGTCCAGTTTCAGTTTACGAACCTTGATCTTCTTATAACGTAGAACTTTAAGTATACCAATGGTTTCAGCACAAAAATTGTATGCTTTCTGTTTTTGACTCTATAATGAGAGTTCTGGCTTCAATCCAATTCTAGACGGAATGGTAAAATTAACCAAAAAGAATATAAAAGTCACTTTTAGTACTCCGAGAAGAAAGAGAAGAAAGAAAAGAAGCGGGTGGAGTTGACTTCTGTTAGAACTGCTGTGGGTGGGTGAATGCGAGATGCCGATCGAAAAGAACGCTCACACGTGCTTCAGTTTTTTCCTTTCAGACAGCTCGTCATTTTGTGTGGAGTTTCTTCCTGAAACGGAGAACTTACTTCCCAGTCATCGCGTTGTCCTTTTAGTGGCTTCCATGAACTCTTTTCTTGCTTGTGTTTACTGGGAAAGCATCCATTGTCGAAGACATTGATAACACAAACCATTGCAGTTCAAAAAAAGTTCTGTATTTTTATCATATTCGTAAACGAAAACATGCCTTTTATCCCTATTGAATTTCCGAATACCAAGGAAGTTCCTCCAAGTTGGCTACGATCACACTTAAATCAACTGAAAGGTCAGGATTCATCACGAAGATGTAAGGTTAGTTTTTTTACTTAGTATTTCCAACTAATTCCTGAACTAAATGTTCGTACTTTATTTCTTGAATTATGTACCGTATTCTCGCGAGTATAGGTCGCATTTATTTTTATTTTTATCTGGGGATTTTAATATTCTAGTGAATAAGCCGCATAAGTTTGCTTCTTTTATGCACATAAGAAAATATTTTATTGTTATACTCCTAAACCTTGCTGTTTTCGCGTTTCTTGTGCTCATTCTTAATTATTACATTTAAAATATTCTTTTATCCACATTAAGTGTTGCCATGTTGTTCGATTTGCGTACAGTATTCGTTTTGTGTACCGGTAACAAGCTATTTATGTAATGTATTTTAGTAGTAATACTCTAGTAGAAGTTGTATTAATGTATTATTTTGATTCGTGTGTATAAACCACACCTCTAACTTTGTACGTAATTTTAGGAAAATAATTATACGGTTTATGGAAGCGACAATACGGTATATTTATTTCTATGTATACTCTTTCGCCAATCCATCGTAAGAGCAATTTGATCGAGTTCTAAGCGTTGAGTTCACCAATACAACCATTGACTGTAGGCACTTACGACCTGATTGATTCCAGAGGGTACGTCGATAACGGTCATAAGTCAGAGGACAGTGTAATAAATGAGATAGGTATATGAAACAAATGGCGAAGCAGGTAGACACTATTTGGACGTAAGTGTCAACCAAGCAAGTGTACGTAAATGGAGCTACTGCGCCAATTCGAAGCGGACGTAAAGACAAAGCAAGTGTATGTAAGTTGCAAAGGCAAATTGCTGTTCACAACATTTTTAACTATAAAGATATATACTAACCTATTGCAGCAACAAGCACCAGGGAGTTTATACTGTAAATTTAGGGCTGACTGTAACAGAGCGTACTGAAGCATTTATAGTAAAAAGATGCGGTCACGAAATTTTTTACGACATTTTGCACATTGCTATGTGTATTGCGAACGAAGGCGAAAATAATAATGAAACTTTCGAAAATAAAATAGTTAAAATTCAAGAGAGATTTGTGCAATTTCTCATAAATGTGTAAAGTTATGTCACTCGCTCAGTCGATATTACGCCGCCTTGCATATGAAGTGTATATAATGCTAAAAAACCATTAAAGAGAGTTACAGGTTTATGAAATTGGAAAAGGCACGACTAATCTAGGATCTTTGATTCCAAATCTGAATTCATGTTAGCATCCATGAAGTCTTTAGGTGCTAGCACACATGATAGACGGAGACATTTTTTTAAAAGAAAGGTCCGTTCATGATAGCCCTGATTATATCAATGATCATGCCCGAAAGTAGATCTATGACTCGAATGTCCTTAGGAAAGATGAATCGATGGTTGGTTTCCATTGTATGAAGTATGACATCCTGAGAATGGGCCTACAGTTAATTTAACCTGGACTTCGAACCTCTTACCCACATAGCAATTTTGACTTCACTCACAAGTGAATCAAATCTGCTTTGAAAACTGTGGTAACTGTTGCAAGCTTAACAAATCAAGCCAGAAATGTGTAAACAATGTTAAATCATACACTTCAGTTTAAATGAATCCAGATTGAAACAGCCTTAGCAGGACGAGAAAGAAAACAATGTACTTCAAAAAAAAAAGAACGTTGCCCTCGGTGGGACTCGATCGAAGGACCCACGGAACACTAATCCGATACTGTATCACCAGACTATGGAAACACAAGATCAAGTTGGCTTTCCAAGTGTTATTTATATTTAGTTGAAGGAAGAGACGCCTGTAATAAAGGTGTATTAGTTCACGGCGAAACACTCCTAGTCTACTACAACAGCGAGAGTGCAACGAAACAAAATTCAAATCTGTTTCGAGTTTGACAAGCTTCCTCGTATAAATAAATATTCGTTCCTACAAGCTTGAATTAGGTTAGTTATAACAACCAAGCCGTTAACGTCGTTCCAACAAGTTTTTTTTTCATGTTTGTTTATTAAGTTCAACACATACCAAGTTTGCCAAGCTCAAAGCAAGTGAATAACAACCTTGTTTCAAGTTGACTTGCTATCTGGGTATGCACCTACCGGGTATCGAAACTGGGATCCTTTGGCTACAATGCAGGGAGTAAAGGAAAGAAACAAGTTAATTCCGTCATATTTTACGAGACAACCGTCACTGTAGTCTCTCGCAAAGCATGATGTATTAACATGCTCTCTTTTTTGATCAATATAACTCTTTGGCCTCAATAGCCCGGACTACCACAGTTTTTCTTCAACCTAATCGGCGTATTGAAGGATAGGTGTCAACAGGTATTTGAATTTGGACGCAAAATATATTCCGAACGTAGAAAGTGCTAATAATAAATTTCTTAATACGTCAAAATATTGCTAAAGACCTCTAGTTTTCAAAATTAATGCTTTATATATATATTAAAATACAAAATTCACCTGGCGAAACTGAGAAGAACCTCGGTCAGGATTGTCAACAGTTGTACAAAAGCCTCTTGGGTACCCTTTCAAAGCAGCGTCACAACTAATGAAACAGAGTACTATTTAGATTTTTTTTCGGGGGAAACGGGTCCTGGGAATATTTCCTTTTTGAAGGGGGGTCGTAGAGGCAAAATATTTTTAGAAAAGCCACGAACTTGAGCCTTGTTTAAAAATTAAATTAATATATTTTTCAGCTAGTGTTTAATATTAACAGTACTAATGGATTTAATTGTAAACTTCATTAAAGTTATTTAATCTCTTTGAGAATATAATGGTTTCAATGAGTAATCACAGCAAAAAGAAGAAGAAAAATAGGAAAAGTGCTTTTTTTTAAAGTAAATTCATTTTACAAAGTGGTTAAAATTTCGAAATACAGTGGAAAAGTTTAGTAAACACACACACACACACACACACACATGGCTATGTACTGTACATAGCAATTAAACTTTTAGTTAATTAGGAAGTTAGAGTGCATCCTTTTAGTGGTAGTTAGAAATTCTATTCTCAGCAGTATACATACAAGTGGGATTTTAACAGGTTTCAACCCCCACCCCTGTTTCATGTTTTATGTGCTGCAAAAATGGTCACATGTGGGATGATTGCAATTTGCATTGCTCTCAGTTGTTTACGTACATTTCTCTCCTCCTCCTCTTCCTCCTCCCTCTGTATATATATATATATATATATATATATATCATATTAGCTGTGGTTAGTTTTACATATACATGCAACAAACTTAAATACAAGCGTTAATGTGTTTGTTATATGGTTTAGTTTCAAAAAGTGTTGTTTCATTTTTATTTTATGTTTTTAAAAAGTAAATACATTAATTTCAACTTCCTTGGTTTATTTTTAAATAAAGGCGGAAGTGGTATAGAATTTTTGTTTTTCTTTTTGTTTCATTGACTCTTTTAAGGAAAATGATTTAAAATACCAATTTAGTTCATAGGGATCACAAAAAACAAAAAATACGGTGGACTCTCTTTAATTCGAACTCCAAATGCAGATACGAAAAAAAAATCAAATTAATCAAACCATGCATTATTAAACAGAATTAACAATATAAGACTACTTACTACTGTATAAACAAAAATCATTAACCTGGGGAGCAATTTCTGAGGATTTTGGGGGTGATACCCACACAGGAAGTGTCTGGTGGAATCACTGGTGTGAACTTAGTGAAGTTAAGAAGACTTTCACAATCTGGCCATTACTAAAATAATCGTGGAGTAAATGTTTGAGATATTGGAATTCAGGAACACCGTATTTCCTTTCCTTTTGAATTAATGAAGCCGTGACTTCGAATTATATATATATATATATATATAAATAATAATAATAAATCACAGCCATATTCAATCCACTAGTGGATG
>JAGDQP010001661.1:65758-117673 GCA_022664845.1 Lepisma saccharinum
ATATATATATATATATATATATATATATATAAAAGAAAAAGTTTGAGAATTGACATTAGTTTCAATATGAATTTCAAGGGGAATAAACTTCTGTTCGAATTAACCTATAATTCGGAATTATGCAAGTTCGAATTACACAGAGTCCACTGTATATTAAAATAATTCATTTAATTTACACTTTCTATAAATGTTTTGGCTGTATGGTGAAAAACTGTGCGTAGTATGTACAATCAGTGACAAAATTTCATCTCCTTTCGTAACAAATCTTTTGCAAATAACTTTGAAATGGATGAACCGATTTGAATACAGTCTCGGTAAATTAAAGAGAAAGTAATGTTCCATCACTTACAAAAAACAGATCATTAATCGGTCCATCCATTCCAAAGTTATTTATAAAAGAAATTTTTATCAACATTTGTCACTGACTGTACAAGAAATGTGGGAGAAATATTTTTGTTAACGCTTTTCTCCACGATTATTTTTTAAACAGTTGTTTGTACACCTTTCGTTGGCAATATAGTTTGAAATTAACTATACTAAGTTGATTTATTATTGGAAGTTTAGTTCAAGTTGGACGTAGACAGTCGTGTTTATAAGGTAAAGCCGGGAAACGTCTAAAAAGTTACACAATATATTCTTAAGTATCTTATATACAATTACATTCTAATTATCTTTGATATAAGTCATTGTATGATTAATGATAAGGATTTTTGAAAACCCTTAATTTGCGCAAACTCTCCTACTAGGGCAACATGGACAGGAGAGACTGCGCATCAGAATAAGATAACATTCGATAGTGCGAACCAAATAGTAACTACTTGTTCTTATCCAAGACATTATAAACTATTGTATTACACACATAGTAATTAGCTAAAGCATTCAGTATATTTATATTAAATGTTACATTTTTTACTCTTGACAGTGTTTATAAACTTTTCTAATACAATCGCAAGTGGACAGAGGAAAATAATTGTATGCCCTTCACACAGTGTATTCTTCTGTCAAGTAGTGTACCAGAACAAAAAATGACACCAAAATTTAGCTCTGATTTACACATAACTTTGCGCAATCTTTCCTCTGATTGTATTAAATGAATATAATGCGCAAACTCTTGACGCATGCGCCAACTATTCTCAGTAGGGAGGAGAGATTGCGCACAACATAGTTTGGCTGCGAATGTCTAGAATGACCGCAAACTGCGTACAACACTAGTTCTGAGAAAGAAACGAACTCAGGCACACCTTGATTTGTAATTATTTACTAGTAAAGCATATTTACAATGAGAATATACTCAACGTTTATGAAAATGCAAGCACTTAGCTTCTATTGTAGACGCAATGAAATGATAACTTTCAGCAACCACTCTCTATAAATACAGAAATTGAACTGACGAGTCTGCCAGTAACGTATTCACTTGTCCTTTACTCGCAACACATGAGTCTCACTCCTTCCCGTCTTTCTACGCTGTGCGCAATCTCTCCTACTGCGCAGTCTCTCCCGGCTTTACCTTCTATTTGGGTGCTAGTGTTGCTTTCGCAGAGAATTGATATGACAAGCTTGTCAAGCGCCAAATAGTAAGCCTAATTCAAGCTTGATTTAAACTTGCAGACTTATCATAATAAGTTTGATAGATGCTTTTGCACTTAACATGGCAAGCTTGCAACAAGTTTAATTGAAGCTTAAGGTGCTATCGGAATAAACTCCGACTCAACTAATTACTGGCATCGAAATTCCTCGTAGCTACAATAGCCTATAACCGGCAGCATCTTTTCTAAGCTACTGATTCGAACACTTTTGTGAAGGTATGTACAGAAATGGCTGAAATAGTGATCAAAATTGAAAAGTAGATTATACTTCATTCCCACTAACTTCATACCAGAAATTAGTACAAGCCTAATTTTGCTTCTTACATTTTGACCAGTGTACTCAGATAGTATGCCAGCTCGTAACAAGGTTGTCAGTCACTTGCTTGGAGCTAGTCAATTTTGATATTGCGTTGAACTTAATAAACAAGCATGATATAAACTTGTTGGAAACTTTGTTGTTATAACTAGTCTAATTCAAACGTGTTGGAACAAGCAGTTATTCGAGGAGGCTTATCAAACTTCAAATTTACTTCAATTTTATTTCGTTGCATCTGTGTTCTGATTTGATTGCGATGAAGTTTCATCACGTCCTAATTTTAATTTAATTTTTCAGCCTTTAGACAACTTTGGTTCAGGCCGTTTGGTTGATGATTTGGTGGAATGAAGAAGGTGGGAGGAAACGGGGAACACCGAGAAAACGCACGCACACGGTGTTTGTCCACCACAAAGCCTACACTGTTAAAAAGGTTTATTCAAAAACGAAAAACAATTTTCGAATTTGAGAAATTTTTGGGCTCAATCTGGCTACCACTAAATCTTGCTCAATTTTGAACACGTGATGGTGCTAAAAAAAACGAGAAAATATTTCTCGGATAATGAAAAAAAGTCCCAAACATGAGGTAAAACTACTCGAAAATGAGTTTAGATTTCGGCTCAAAAATGAGAAAAGTTGGGGCCATTTTTCAAAAATGAGAACGTAATTACTCAAAAGATAGCTCCGGAGCTACGAAAATGAGAAAATAGTTGGTCAAAATTGAGAATATTTGTTTCAAAGATTTGAGAGGGTAATCACTCAAAATCGTTATGAGAGCTAAAAAAAATGATAAAATATTTATTCGAACTTGAGAGAAACATTATCAGAAGGAATTGACTGAAAAGTGAAAATGACGTTGAAATCGAATGAAGATGAGAAAGTATGTATTCAAAATTGTCCCAATTATAACCTGTAGTGGAACTACACCTCTAA
Organism: Lepisma saccharinum; assembly: GCA_022664845.1. Classification (NCBI taxonomy): domain Eukaryota; kingdom Metazoa; phylum Arthropoda; class Insecta; order Zygentoma; family Lepismatidae; genus Lepisma; species Lepisma saccharinum. The sequence goes on from JAGDQP010001661.1 coordinate 68,591, forward strand.
CAAACAGTAGAGAACCTTATCCGTGATCGCATCAGTGTTTCTCAGCCCCTTTCTACAACCACAGAAAACTCTCCACTACGTCTAACTAAAGATAAACGAAGGCGCCAAAGATAAAAACATTTATGGAACAGAGGATAAGTATAAATATCCCCCTGTACATGCTGTGCCCTGCATACATTATTTACATTCCTGCTGTACATATCATTTTACAATACTCCATTGTGTTTGTACAATCCCTTTATTCTGCATAACGAATCATTTTTAAACATATTTAAATCGTGTGCCAGTAATACAGCACATAAACGCCAATTTAGCATAATAGAAAAAAGTTACTCATTTCACACTTACAACATTAAAAGTAGAGACATCTATTGGCAAAGCGGGAAATGCAACAGGCGACAGTATGTTATGAAACTTATCCACCTTTATTAAGAGTTTTTTTTACTACCACAACAGGTAAACAAAATTTTTAATCTTACGTAAAATAAACCTTAGGAAGCAGAAGAGTTAAACTTAAATACCGACAATATGTTTTGTTTTTGCTGCGATCGAGCCCGCGTATGAATATCACACGCAGTCACAGTGATACATATTGGACTGTCCGACAGAGAATTCAGTTCTTGTTGTATGTTTGGGATCATTGCAGTTGTTTACGATATTCTTTTACCACGCTCGCCAGATAATAAACTATATCTACAGATTTCATTTAATTATGTCGCAGGATTGTAATATTACCTTACCAAAGACACACAGTTTGAATAATTGCATCAGCTCAAATTTGAAAAATATGCCTTAGCTCGTATTTGCGAATTACCATTCTCAAATTTTAATTTTTGAGAATATTTTTTCTCACTTTTAACTAAAATTTACTCGATTTTTTTAGTAGGAAAATTTATTCATTTCTGAGAAAGTCATTTTTAACAGTGTACATGGCATGAGCTAGGGATCGAACCGATGACCCCCAACATTAGAGGTTATCGCTCTACCACTGAGTCAGCGCGGCTCCCACATGCCACTATTGTTTGGCCGTAAGCTGTTCTTCCCATTCTTTTACGACAGGCGTCTCTTCTAATCTTATGAACTATGTACAATTAACACCTGGAAAGCCAGCTACGTCGTGTGATTCCGTTGTCCAGGGATACAACTTCGGATTAGTATGTCGTGGGTTCTCGGGAGTCGATCCTCATTAAGGTCAATGTTTCTCTTTTTTTTCAACCTTGATGCTTATACTATACTGACTGATTCAACCTTGATTAAACCTTTTTGACTCAATTGGCTAAGCTTGCATAAAGTTGTCCCACTTATTAAAGTAAGCATGATTCACTTTTGAGTTAGGCCAAAATTTCTACGTGGATGTGGGTTCTGGGCAGAGCTGAAACGGGTCACCGGGTCAAGTTTTGAACAGGGTCACCGGGTCGATGATTAGGACTCGGCCTAACCTGGTGACCCGATTTCGACCCAATGATCCTATTTTGACCCGTTGACCCGGAAGGTGGGTAAAGCTTTTATTCTTTACTTATTATACACTGTTGCGTTTGATCGGTGTTTCTTCCAGAGGGTGATCGAGAGAGAAATTTTAATCCCAGAAATTGACAAATTCGACGCTGAAAAGTTGCTAATAATAGTAATACTAATAGCATATGGAAATAGTATCATATCCCGGAAAGAATAAAAATGCCCTCAGGGGTGTCCAAATAACCGTCGTCGTGTAGTCTAAGACCTTAGTATCTATCACTGGATTACTGGATCACAAAGCCAGTCTGGATATTTAGGTTAAGACCGGGTTTATCGGGTCATTTCGGACTGAGTCAATCGGGTCAGGCCGGGTTATCAGGTCATCAAAATCGATCCGATTTCAGCTCTGGTTCCGGAAAATCCCAGATCGGCTTCTTCTAAGTTCCTTTACTACAAAGACTAAGTTTTCTTCTAGATGGATCAACAGAAGTAATTGCCCTTGTACTAAACTCTGGTTTAAAGTTAGTGCCGATGAAGTATAGTTAGAAGTAATCAAAAGTTTCCTCATTTCAGGTATTATTTAAAACAATTGACAAATGCACTTCTTCGATGCACAAGCCAATGATATTGTCTTCCATTCTGATGATCATTAATTCAAAATCAGATTACTACGAAAATAGTGTAGTGGTATTTCCAAGCAGTTTCTTTGAGGGATCTTTGGCTCAGCCAGTATAGAGCATGGAAAAGAATTCGGGAAGGATGTCGACCAAGTGCTATTTCGAAGGTACCACCCCGGTATTAACTTGGTGGGACTGTTCAGATACTTTGGACAACCTCAGTGAGGATGATCGCCCACGGTGTGATAGCTCGAAGAACCTTATGGAAGTAAAACCTTGAAGGAGTGATCTTTGAGGTATTATTGACCAAATTTAATAGAACTAGGTATTTTTGTAATACTTTAATACGATGTTATCTTCTTGCATATCTTTATTTAACATGTTTATCTATGCTTTTTGGCTACGCCAATCTGAGATAATGGGTTGGATGTTGTGACGTCACTCGCGTTCTACGAGATGCGCACTTGATGTATGATACCTTCGGTCTCCCATGTTACCTCCCCACTTCTTTATGTAAACTCACCTTTCGGCTTTAGTCGTATTTTTGTAATAATAGATTTAATGCTGAATATTTTGAGATGTATAAAGTGCTGTGACACAAAGTAACTAATTGGAAACTATTGACCAAATGTATTATTTTGAACGCTATCAAAGACTTTTAATATTCTAAGAAATGGTATCTAAAAGACATTCAGATATATTAATAACCTGTATCTAAGTTCGGAAAATGACCATTTACGATATTAGTCGAACAATATGTATATAAGCAATATTTCTCTGTAGATAGTATTCTTTGGAATTCGGCTCAAGCAACTCCTGGTCCTACTTTTAAACCAGTGGGATAGGAAATAAAGAAAATATTAATTATGTGAAGTTTTGATATATTATTTTATATACATTCATCTCATCACGCATGTTAGCTAGTGTTTGTTAGTTTCTGCTGCCCACTTCAGTTAGTGGGCAGCCAGATGCATGTATAGCCATAGACAGGACCCTCTACATCTACTATGGATAACCATATCCGGAATCCAACAACAATCCACGCCGCATATGAGTGTAAATACTTGAAGATAATCCTGGGATTAAGAATATCTAAACTTATTTGGAACAGCCATTAAATTTCGGGGCTGAGCTATCACGTAATAATGTATAATACAACCATGGTGCGATTCTACTAACAATTGCGATGGCGCCACTTGATCACATCTCAGACATACAAACAACAATTTTTATAAATTGGTTGGCAACACTGACAACCAGGTTGCTTGGTGACGGAGACATCAACAGTATTTTCCTATTATTTTGAATAACTTTTATGTCAAGTTTGGTGCGGATACGTTCAACGATATAGGATCAATTCGAAAAATTAGAATTTAAAAAAATATGTACTGGTAACTTGCTTGCTTGCGGATATAGGGACATTCATAGTATTTTCTTATTGTGTCAGATAACGTTTAGGATGTCAAGTTCGTCTTACGTAATAGAAACAATTTGAAAAATGGAATGTTAAAGAAGTGGATTGGCAGTACTGAAACTGTACTCATCAAGGCAATTGCAGCGGTTCTGAGTTAGCCAAGCCAGGACCTTTGCAATGACACCGCAACCACCTTGTTGCACCTTCTAGTTCCTGAGATTTATGTTTTGTACATGGATAGATAGACTGAGATTATAACCTTTTCGTTAGCCACGATATGAAGGGACGTAAAAGGTACTTTTCACGAACGGAAAATGAAACACTTCTTGAACACAGCTATAAAACAAAAAAACAGAAAACCCATGCAATCAAAATGTGGATCAATAATACAGAACAGATACCATCTACGAGACTCGAGTGTTGTATCTTATCATCATCATCCTTAAGTGAAAACACTCATACTTCGTTGAATGCCTTGTTGAGGATTCTGTGTTTATAACGCCGAAAGGTCGGTACAAAATATCGTAAAATGTAAAATTCTACCGAGAAAGGCTGGAAGAGAGAGAGAACGGGGAGGAGAGTAAATATTGTTAATATTGATTAACTCATTTCCAAACATTTAAACATTTCATAATGTTTCCTTTTGACGTCATTTCCGAAACCGATTCTGCTTTGACGAGAGAGAGAGAGAGAGAGAGAGAGAGCACGAAACTGAAAGATTTCTGCGGAAACCCGCGAATATGAAAGGCGCAGCCACCTGTATTATCACTTACTAATGCAGTAAACACACGCTCGTAATAATACTCTCTCCCGCCCCGCCCCCCCCCCCACATACACAGTGAAAGAGAGAGAGAACAGAAAGAGAAAGAAAGAGGGAGACAGACAAAGTGAGAGACAGAAAGAGAGGGAATCAAAACGGAAATCTCTTTTTGTTAGAATGCTAATAAACATGCCAGTCTTCTGCTTTTTTTTCTTTTTTTTTTTGTCGTAGATTGATTTTCGTGGTTATATTTGTACGATAAAAAGAAAACACATGCACAAAGTGTGCGAATTAACGAGGGGGATACCCGGGATTCCCCACCCCCCGGCAAATAAATTTTCCTTCCTGACAAATTTATTTTTTCGTCCCTGGCAGGGATAAATTTCTCACCCCTAGAAGATGTTTCAATCAAGATTAGATAGAAAATTGGGAAAAAATTATTTGACAGAAGTTGAAATCATTTTCATGCAAGTGACAAGGGTATATGAACTTTTACTTACAGCTAAGATGCCTATTTGAAAGCCATTTCTTCTGTGATGTTTATGAAGTAGCTTAATGTGAAAGATTTAGTATGAATGGTTTGACTTAGTAACCTCTTATTGGAGAATGGGACTCTCTCTCTCCACTGGTCTAGTAGTTACCGACGCTGACTGCTTATCATGGGGTCCCGAGTTCGATTTCCGGCACTCCCAAGGGATTTTTTTCTAAAGCGCGAGGGTATGGAACGGTGCCCACCCAGGATCGTGATGCAATTGGGGAGCTGCTGTGAATAAAAGACAGAGGTGATAAAAGCTGAGAGCTGCGGCTCTCCTCTTCCAACACGTCTAGTCAGCGAGCGAGCAGATGCCAAGTTGAGGGATGAAATAAACAGAAGACGTAAAATGACGTGGAGTTCGTTTGAAAGACTACACTTTATTTTAAAACGCAAACTACCAGTGTGTCTGAAGCGTAAAGTCCATAATCAATATGTCTTACTTGTGATGATGTACGGCTGTGAAATTTGAACATTGAATACGCAAACAACTCAAAGATTAAGAGTCACACAAAGAGCAATGGAGAGATGGACGTTAGGAATAACTAGGAGGGACAGGAAGACAAATGAATGGATTCGCGCACAAATAAAGGTAGAGGATATAATCAAGACTGCGAAGAAGATGAAGTAGAGATGGGTCGGTCACATAGCTAGACGAACAGATGAAAGATAGACAACAATGTACTACATTGGATTCCTAGCGAAAAGAAACGATCGAGACGACGTCGAAACGCAAGATGGGTAGATGAAATCAAGCGTTTTTCAGGACCTACATGGATGAGGATAGCAGCAGACCGAAATATGTGGAAAGAGATCTTCATCCAACATTGGACAGAAAACTGCTGAATATCTTTCTGAAAGTGAATTTTGTACAACTGTTTGCAGATTACTCTTTTTATACATTTCTTGTAACACATTTTCTTCACAACATTTGCTGATGTATATCATCATGACTCTCTTAAGTATCAAAACATTCCAATATCTTAGTATGTCTTCTGTAGCTTTGTTGCTTTAAGCTATATGAAATTACTGAGATGCTCCCTGCTTCCGCCAACATTCTTCTTTCCCAGGAAGCTCTACGTAATGTTACTGGAGTGATCGGCTAATGTTGAAGAGTAAACCCCTAAAGCAAACATTTAACCTTGATCGTTTACTTCTAGTCTATCCAATATGGACCAAATTTTCAGTTATAATTCATCTTTTACGCTTGTAATCGCTGCATAACTCTTTTTTTGATTTATGTGTTAATTCTTGAGTGGTACACGTACCGGATTGTGCATATAATAGTACCCACTGTAAATTATATTTACGTTTCTTACAAGAATTAAGACATAAATAAAACAACGGGTCGGACATCAATAACAAGCGTAAAAAAACTGAGTTAGAACCGACAACTTGGTCCATATTCGTTTAGACTTGAAGTGGACGATCGAGGTTAACTGGTTTCATATATTCATTAAATGTTTAAATCATTGATCAGTCCAGTATGACTTTTAAATAGAGATCAGTGTTCTTTCCTAGGCGTATAATTACCTATTAATACGCTTCAACTTGTAAAAACCCATTTGGTCACATTTTTATACATTAAGGGCCAGTTCCACAAAACATTTTAAAACCGAATTAACTTAATCCACCAGTTAATCAGCATGTCATATATAAAATAATAATAGATAACGAATTCTTACGTTTACCATGTGTGTCATGCCATCTGGTGTCAGTCTAGCTGAACTAGGAATTAAATAATGTTAGTATGGAAGGAGGATTGTTTGTGCATTCTATTTTAGAAACCGAGAAAAGCATGAAGCGTCTGATACCTTATCTTATGGGTCCACAATAGAACAAATTCGTAGATATATATTGCATATGGATTATTAGCATTAAGTCATTGTTTCTAGTTTGGCTGGACTAACACCAGGTAGCGTGAAAGATATGTAGAACATGGAAGCTGTACTATCTAAAATTATTTTATCTATGACTCGCCGAATACCTCATGGCTTAAGTAAACTTATGGTTAAAATGTTATCTACAACTGGCCTTTAAAGAGCGCAGCAGTGACAAAAATTCTACTAATTTGAGGTGCGCTTAAGATTAAGACAAAAATAGTCGATGGAAATAGTTTTCGAGTTTGAAATTTGCTCAATCTGACAACACCGAGATTATTTACGTTGCAACCATAACTTATTAAACCTAACATTTCAAGTCTAAATTACAGTTTCGATATTGTCACATTGTGTAGGTCATCGAAATGAGGAAGTGCAACTATCAGCAACTTTTTATGAATCAGAGTCTACAAGAAGTGCACAAAAGAAATGAAATAGAAGTAAAGAAGTGTACAGATTTATTTTAAAGAAACTTACAATGTACTTTTAAAGAGGTTCCATTTATTGTGTAAGGATCTAAGGCAGTCACAAGTCAGATACAGTCCCTTCAGGAGCAGTGCGTAAAGAGGCAAACAGATAGGGATTCCACCAGCATTTTCAGTGGAGGTGTAAAGTCAAAATTGGGAGGGTATAAGTAGAGTTTATCACGATGTTTGTCGATTTTTGACCGTAACAAATTTTAAATTGTGGATGTGCTCTCAAGGATTTGGGGGGAGGGTGACACCCCCACAGGATGGGTCTGGCGGAATCACTGGAAGTAGGGGTCCAGAAGCTACAGTATATTCTACATAGCATCCTGTCATCAGCCTGGCGTGGATGAGGAAATAATAGAATACCTCACAATACAATAGTGAGTTGGTTCCGAACTTCAACAATCGCCTCATTTAAACTTAGCAACCGTAGTACGTGTAGAAAACTAAATGTATAAAGTATATTTGAAGTTAGTTTTGATTGATCTATTAACAATGCCAGATCTCGACTTCAAAATTAACTTCCGAACAGACAAAATTGATTTGCTATCCAATGCACTTCTTCCGGGTTTAAAAATCAATGAAAGGTTAAAGAATAAAAATATAACTCCATACATTATTTATCTTACCCTGTTCTGCCAGGATTTTTAATTTGGGGCTGAAAAGTCAAAATTGGAGGCTTAGGAGGGTTTAAATAGTTTTCCAGGTTTAAATAGAGTTTCTATCCATTTTTAACCGTAATAGTTTTAAAGTTAAGGGGTCCTCAAGAATTCGGGGTAGGGGATGACTCTTCCTATTGTGGGTGTCTGGCAAAATAACTGACTATTTATGACTATTTGCCTACCATGCTAAACGGATCCGATTTCAAAACCATTATAGTGCATTATAAATCAATCAACTTTGATAATTTCTCCTATTTTGTTCTCATTATTCCCAGAGATTGAATTTCACCGAATTTTGATCAAATTTAAAACGATTACTGAAAATAATTAATTGTGAATCAGAAGTTTGTTCTTTTTTGATGTTTTTATCAAGTCGCTGGCAGAGACAAAATCAAAAACAACCTATAAAATATGGTCAATGGGGTGAATTTTCAAAACTAAATATGCCAATATTCATAATTAGAGGTGTATTTATGGCTTTTAGATATCCTTGGCTCCGGTCATGGGGGGGATGTGGATGCATGCCAGCCAGGATCTAGTTTGAAGGTACCAACCCGGCAATAGCCTCGCGTGACTAAGGGAAAACCCTGGAGAAAGCTCAGCCACAATGGTCCACCACTGGATCCCATCGCAGAAGCTTCCATACGCAAAACCATTGTTCTACTAATTCAGACGTCATACGGTAACGTATAACTAATACAGATTTAAGATTAATATTTCATTTGTACTGCTTGTCATGTGCACATTGGTTTAAGTGAAAAATATTTCCGTCTTCAATTTTTCATAAATCTAACATTACATACACATTCTTTGACCTAGAGAAAGATGTACATATGAATGTTTACTGATAACATTAAGTAGGTAAATGAATCAGTTGAGCGCCTTGCTAAACTATTGATGTATGCACTTCGCGTGACATTCAGTGAATTCCAAATGGATAGTATTAAAATCTTTGCTTTGTTCTTGGCCTTTCTCTTCAACAACAGTTTATATCCCTGTAAGGTTATTTTCAGAGACTAAACATGTCTTTGATGCACCGTACTTTCTTTCTCGTTTGCAGAACAACCTAAATAATAAAAGCTAACAAGTTTCTCTGTGTCTTAACCGCGCTGTCACGCCATACTCACCCTTGACACGCTTACCCACACTTCTGTTTGCCTTTACAGTTGTCCTTCAATAACAGAGGTGATTCTTCTATGTAGAAATCGAGGAACTACAGCCAAGAGCAATATATGTAGAAAAATAATGACATTTTCTCGTGAAAAAGGAAGTTACGGTATGATAAATACATGTAGATAATTTAGTTAAATGTGGGATGGCAACTCTGAGTTGAGGGAACTAATGCACTACCATCTAGTGAGAAGGGATAAGGAAATAGTAGATTTAAAAAACTTACAGATCCTATACTTTATAAAAACCACGAATCGCTACTGTTCAATAGGTACTGACTTTTAGGCCTACTCGAAGAAATGGAAAGATGCTCATGTGTTTCCATTTCTTCGAGTAGGCCTAAAAGTCAGTTAATAAACAATAGATCTCTTCTGACAGGATAACAAACAGCAATTTTTCTGATTCTCATGTTTAAACAAACACCTAAAAGTCTGCGGAAGGTGTTATTTGGGGTATTGAACACGAGTCCGACGTTCGTTAATTATACACACCATTCGGGTAGACCGTATCATTAGACCCAATTAAAACATTCCGATTTGTTCTGACATCTTTTTTGTACAACAAAATCAGTTATCCGGAAAACTGAATTATTATACCCTTTGGTATGATGAAGAAGAATGGTATTTTATTTCTTGACCCTTAGATATTTTTCGCTGGGGTCGGAAGAGAATCTGAGAAGGAAGTTGGTTGGAGACTAATTTGAATATACCTTCCTGACATTTATTTGGTGTAATTGACGAGAACCCTGAAGAAAACGTAAATCTGGATGGATGACTGCTGTGACTGAACCCGAAGACCTTTCTGACAAGAAGACAACCCTTCTCGCTATGTCAGTTTGTGTTAATTGCTCCGCAATTATACAGCCATGAACGACGTAACATCTCGCCAAATAATGATGTAAAACTTATCGGATTGGCAATTAAAATAAAGTTATTTGCAAGGAATGTATTTGAACGAGGTTTATTATTGAGTGAGTGTAGCATAGAGGGCATTCTACACGTTATCAAGGAACCGACATTGCAGAGTAAAGAATCATGAAAATCTATCTCACCAATGTATTCTTCAAATTTACTGAAATCTAGTTTCTTGGTAGAATTTTCATCATGGTTTGCTGAGGAAACCAATTGATATTACGTGCGAGGAAAATAAATTAAATAGTTCATAAACTGATGGGGGATGACAAGAAATAGCCGTGAGTATTTTGGAAAGGTATCACCAGGCAACAGCACTGTGCTGACTTTGTACTGAGTCAGTGAGGACGTGAAAATAGCTACCGTGCAGGAGGGTACGATAAGTAGCGGGTAGTGGTGCCCTTTTCGTGGGCAAACGATCTTCATGCGATGGACGTTGACCAGTAAAAGAGATGTGTTTGCCGCGTTTGTTTTGTCCGCTCAAAGCTCACTTTTGCGAACAATGTTTCGGAGTTGACACACACATCGAACAGCAGGTTTATAAGTGGCTGTGGCAGCAACCGAAAGACTGATGCAGTAGATATTGGAGCGCTCGAATAAGTGTCTCAATATGGTTGTGTCGAAAAAATAAAATTGGTTACCACGGAAGTATTTTATGCATTTTTTATTTCGAACTCCAAAACTACGCATTTGTTTGACATTCATTTCAACAAATTGTTTTCATTTGAATTTAATTTTTAAGGCCTTTAGGCAACTTTGGCTCTGGACGGAAGAAATAATGGTGGCAGAATTCGTGGAATGAAGAAATTGGGAGGAAACGGAAGAACTCCGAGAAAACTCACGAACATGATGTTTGTCCACCACAAAGCCCACATAGCATGAGCAGGGATCGAACCGACGATCCGAAGCACCAGAAATGAGCGCTCTACCATTGAGTCACCGTGGACCCAAAACTTTTTCATGTTTCTGTAAGGGAAATCACCTTCAAAGTTTATTCCCATGGTTTTTAACCAATATCTCTTTCTCTCGCTGAGGATATCCAATTTCTGTTGTCTATTCTGGGTGCATTGGACAGTTGTAGCAGTCAATGTTTGTCGTGGAGTTTTAGAGATGGCACGCGACTTTGCCGACTACAGTAATAAGTTACTGTATTTATTGTTACATTTTTCAATAATGTTTTAACGGAAACATTATATATATTTAGAAAGAGAAAGGACAATTAATTTTATTATAATTAATATTTGTTTAGTGTGTAATTACAGGTGAGAAATCTACTTGTAGAAATTTAATCTATACGTTTAGATAAACCGACCGAGGTGGTCGTGTAAACCAGATCTTCATATGGAAGTACGAAATAAATTATACACCAGCAACTAATTGTTGGTCCTTTTTGAAAATATGAGGCCCTTCCTTCTGAGAGGTTTCCCCAGCTATTCTGTCTCTCTTCTTAAGAGGCGGATAATTGGATTTGGTAGTCTCTTCACCGGAGAAATCGCTGAACCAGGGGACTGGACTTTCATAAAGAGTTCTTCTTTGGAACAAGCAGGTCTCTTGCAAAGAGGTCCTCACTGAGCAACTGTCCTCTCTTATTAAGAGGATATACTCTTGGGTGATTATCTCTCACTCGAGAGGCAATAGAAAGAATCGGCCTTCTAGCGGGGAGATCAATCCTCTTAACGATTGGACTCTTCACCGCAGCGCAGGACGATCCTTGGGAAGCTCACTGGAACACTACGTGCCCCGTTGGTGTGGTGTTTGCGGCACGTACTCTTCGCCGAACAGCGGTCCTACTTCAAAAACTCTTCTTACCCTCTCTTCTCGTAGCAGTTTCGGGTCTAACCATTACGGGACCATCAATAAATAACCACTACTGGCGTCTGAACGCGGACTACGTGACTTGTTATAAAGTTCGCATTCAATTCAGGAACTCGGAGCATTTGTGAATTCGAAATGTTCCGGATTTCTTTCCCGAACTTAGGTCGGGAACCCGGTCGGAAACTTGACTCGAATGACCTAGTGACCTAATTGACTCGGTCTGGTAAATATAATGAACTGGGAATTTTCGGCGTCGTATTTTTCGTGCTTTGGGGATAACACCTCCGTTCCCGGTCACCCGATGAAAGAAACACTGTTCAAACGCAAGGAAATAATTTAAAACTTTGCTTTGCTCTTTCGGGTCACCGGATTGAAATCGATTCATCGGATCAGGCCGGGTCTCGGTCACCGGTCAAAAACTTGACCAGCTGACCCGTTTCAGCTCTGTTTCTAATCATTCAGAATTCCTATTTCCCGAAATCCCCAAAATTCGCAATCACGCAGAAAAAAGCAAGTGCTAAGTCAATATTTATGTATTCCATTGTTGAGTCAGTGAACGTGTAGATTTGTGCAGTTTCTTGGCATTCTTTTAACAATGCCAAACTTTTTAAAGTAAAGTCTAATTTTTTATTCCAAAATTCCAATATTCTGTAATTCTAATTTACCGAAATTACGAGAACATTTCGATTTCAAAATTAAGATTTTTAATTCCAGGATGCCTTCTGAAATAATAATAAAAAAAGAACTTTGAAAGAGTCTGTTAATGACTTGGACTTCCCACAATAGAAGGCCATTAATTATCCTTTATATCCTCATTCGATGTTAATTGAAGCCATAGAATTACCTTACATTACCAAATCAAACACTGCAAAACAGCTGAGGAATACAGATGACTTTGCCCCACTTTCTACTACCAAAGAAGAAAGGGCTCTTTGCATTTCTTGTCATGAATGAACGTAGCAGGGGAACCTGTTGTCTCCTAACAGTTGAGTAATGGAACTAGAGATTTTTTTTGCTAGTATTTCCATCAATGGGCACAGAAAACTTTTGCTATTGAACACGAATGAAAAGCCTGGAGTGGTAGTTATAAACCCTGGAGTTCTTGATCTACTTTCTACAGGGAAGAACAAGAGAATCCAGGTCAGATCTACAGACCATGAAGGGCGGCGGCTTTTTCTTTGCCCGAAAATGGGTTGAAATGTCAAAAGTGATTTTAGTTTTCAAACGTGAAGGTCGAAAAAAAAAAAGCTTTCGGAAAGTATCAATGACAAGGAATCAGGAGGAATAGGTAAAAAGGGAAAGTGGTAGAAGAAATAGATGATAAATATGGTGACAAAGAAAATTGTAACAATATTTTGAATTGGAAAGAAAATTGTAAAACTTCTATCCCACATAAAAGAATACATTTTATTTGGTTTTTCTATTCTCCGCATTTCTATATTTTCAAAGAACACTTAGGTCTACGTCTGTGTGATAGTTTCAAGGACAGTTTCTGTTTCTCTTTGCTCCACTGGGCATTTCAAGAATACGTTTTGAGCACAGAAATGATGTATTTCAAGAATAATGTTTGTTTTTGCTTTGCAAGAAAATGATCTTTTTAAAATATTTGGTTGCAAGAAATTTGTTTTGAAGAAGCAAAGTAATTACGAAACAACACTCCTACAATCGCATTAGAATGTATAATATTGAATTGATCACCTAAACACTCATTAAAATAACATTTTAAAACTCAAAACATTCAATTTCAACTGCCTCTAGCTTGTTCTTTGTATTTATAATTTTTGTTGAGTGCAGTCTTATTTGACTTCATTGGCACAAATACTCTTTCCTTATAATCTATTTTGTTTACCTACTACCACATTTTGAACCGGAACTTGTTAAGTCAGCAGTCATATTGGGCGCATTCAACGCAGTGAACGCGCTCTGAGCCTCCGAAATCTTTCGAATAACAAAAAAATCCAGAGTGAGTCTTTCGTGCTCTGTGGCATTCGACGGGCAATTTCCTGCGTAGTTCAGAGAGCTCTCACTGCGTCGAATGCGCCCATTGACAAAGTGTAATGCTTTCTCAGAATCACTTAATTCTAAATGGTTTTGTTTTTAAGTACAGTATGTTGATTTTTGATTGGTCCAGATTATATATAGATTGATTAGAGAGAAGGATATCGAATTTGATAAATCCAGACTGGGAAAATATTATCAATATGAAAAGAATTAAAGGAAGAATAAATAATATAGCTTGAGACTCTCAAAACCTCTTAACTTGTTTATCTTATTCCAAAGTGGATTTAATCCTCGGGTTTTATTTTCGTTTACATTATCTGTAATGCAACAAAATTTGATATCCTTCTCTAGCTAATCTATGATCTGTCAGTGACTTTTAAAAATAAAAATGTTGTCTGGGGTGGGGATCCATCGAAGGACTACTGACATACCAATTCGATGCTGTAGTCACCAGACCACGGAATCGCACACCCTAACTGGATTTCCAAGCACAATTTATACTTAGTTCATCAGATCGCAAGAGACGCCTGTATTTAAAAGGATGGGAGTTGGCGAGGATAGCTTACGACGAAAAAGTTGTAGCAAGTGAAGGTACTTCAGTGCACTGAGACTACAGCAGAAATACAATGAAACAAAATGCAAATAAATTTCAAATTTGAGAAGCTTACTCGCATTATTGCTGCTCCAACAAGCTTGAATCAGGTACAACAACCAAGCAAATTACGTTGTTCCTCACAATATCAAATTTGACAAGCTCAAAGAAAGTGCCTGCAACCTTGTTGCAAGTTGGTATGCTATCTGGGTATTTATTTTTGTCATTGTTCAGTACAATTTTTCGAAGACAATGAACGTTATTGATGATTATGCATTGGAGATTTTAACCTTTTTTCTATATGCAATTTTCGGTTATGTATTACACCACTAATCTTCTGTTTAACCACATAATTTTACAATGATATGGATTTCATTACAGTTTCACTGCTTTAAATTATCTACGTCAGAAAAGGATTTTTTTCCCATTCAGATGCAACACAAATGTAACACTAGAATGAAGAACTAGCAAACACCAACAATTATAAAATTTATTGGTTGAAGAAGGGCTATACGAGAACATTAATAAGTTTAACCACCAAATATACAAATGCTTAAATATATTTACTACTCGTAATATGCGCGGTGAAAGTAAGATAAAAAAATCGAAGTAGCCAACAAAATATTCGAGAAAATATTCAACAAGGAGGATCCAGAAAACCCAGTAAGCGGAACATTTGAAAGTACACTAATAAGTAAACGAAAACAGAAGTTACAGAACATATTTAAGCATTCCAGTATGGTTGAAACCCCAAGAATATGCCCCTGCACTACTTTGACAACTTTGGTTCGATTTGGTTCAATCTTTCCTAACTCATGCTCGAATACGAGATATGTATAGAGAGGCTCGCTACGATTGAAACGCTAAGATTCTAATAAGGTTAAAGCCTTAAGTGTATCTCTCTGCATCATTATGTCAAGTTTGACTCTAAATGGATTTTATCATTTATATGTAATTCCCTAATATGTGCTCAATAATTCTGTCTCGTTGTCATGGAAACGGTAAATAGTTTAACATTCTAATGTGGTATTAGTCTTACGGGTTGATCAGTATACCTTCGTACCAAGTTTGGAGCAATTTGGTTGAATTCTTCTCACATCAGGCACGAATTCAGGTCCTAATTATTCAGTCTCCTTGCCGTGAGAACGGTAGTAAGTTGGATACAGCAGGTCTACAGTCTTTGAGGGCACCATGCCGTCTCAGTTCTACTGTTAATGAAATTGGAAATATCACGCTCTAGAGTTCACTTTCCCACGCTTTCGGCAGCCGAAACGAAGCATTTGTGCACCCTCAATGGTCTGTGATTTTTTTCTTATTTTTGTCATGAATCTCATGAGGTAGCTTTGTCGGTGTTATTTTGCAACACCCTGTAGTTTTTTTAAGTACAAAATAAACGTATAAGAGTCGCTTGTTCAATTCAAGGGTACACATCAGAATAGCCGAGTTCCTTCAGCATTCCGGATTCTATTCCTGGCTATTTCGACCTATCATTGGACCTGATCAGTGCTCAATAATTAGGTTTCCACTGAAAAGACCTAAATATAAAATAAATGGAGGGTACGAATAGAGGGATATAATGTATTAGAAATAACTCTTCCACTCTATTCCAGTGATTCCGCCAGATCCTTCCACCCCGCAATGGTTTAGACGACACCCCAAACTTTAAAACTTTTGCAGTGAAAAATCAATAGAAATCGCACCAAAGTCCACTTACACCCCCTACTCGCAAATTTGACTTTACAACTCCCCCGAAACTGAAAATTCTGAACGAAATCCTGCTCTATTCTACTACGTAATCTGATTTTACTTTCAAGTCGATTGTAATTCAAGTGAATAATCAAGAAATACCAAATGTAAACAAACAGTTTTACTTTGTTGGAAATTGCATATTTTTTTTTTAGCTGAGACCTCTTGCGGATTACATGATGAACTTCCACGAACGCACTTTGAGAAAGAGCGCAGTAGGACATCCATATCGGCCGATATCAATAGCGCATGATTTCGATTGATGTTGTTATACAATATCGATCAATATCGAGTGGCAAACAATTCTGTCGATATTATCATTATAGATCGATGTCCATTGGTATCGGAGATCTATATTCGATGCTTTAAGAAAGCACCATCTTTCGCTGAGAGCAAAATTACTTATATATTTATAGTAGTTTAAAAAAAACGTGATCTTGATTACATCATGTTCCTATTCCATTACTCATCTTATTCCCTCGTCTTCATGTACAGTTGAAATTTTCGCACTTGTCTGCGGCTGGATTCGAACCTACAACCTTAATATTTCTTGTCCGTCATATTAACCTCTACCCTTCGAAGTAGGGTGACCAGAGTTTGGATTATAAAAAAACAGGACATCGCACTTGAACTTATTCGATGTTTAAGTATTTCCCAACGAGATATAGAGACAAAATATAGGGGAAGAAAATATTAATATTAAATCAAAACAGGTGTATAGTAATTAGGGCTATTAACAATTCAGTATGTTGTTTTTAAAGCTATCTGAAACAATACACTAACCTAAATGAAGTGTCTAAATTCATTTTCTGAATTCCCGGTATCTAGGTACGGCCCAAGCCCTTGCTAACAAACAGAAGCATAGTACAACTATCCCACAGTCTTATAAATTTTCGGTATCTTTAAAAGTCACAAAACTACTATACTCTTTCCTTTCCAGACCAGCACAACGAACACAAACGAAAATTACTATCGTTAACAGCACTATCAGTCGTATACAAGTCACAAAAGACTACTCGCAAAGACCGCCATAATCGCTCAACCAACGTGATCAAGTATCAAGTTCACTGATTCACTCAAATAGTTTATTACGTGTATGTTTGTAAAGAAATTAATTTGCTTTCATAATTATATTATTATCCCATGATAACTCTATACTTGACATACACATTCCTGGAATTCCGGACAAAACAACGTTGTGAAAGATTTCATTCCGGACATCCAGACATGATCATTAAAAATTAATTTGTCCGGGACAAATCCGGACGTCTGGTCACCCAACTTGGAAACTATCCTTCGAGAATAATAAAATTAAGCACTTCATCAACACAGATATAGAATGCAGTGCCAGATCTAGACATTTTCCTATGGGGGCATAGTTAAATTTTACCGCCCTTTCTATCATCATTTTTTTTTAGTTAAACAACGACCGGCCGACGCGACGACTATAACCATAGAGTTATGAATATAAATAGAGGGAACCTTAGGCTGTTTTGTTGGAGAGGGGAATGAAGCCAAGAGATGGAAGGGATGAGGCATTTCGGCCATATTAACTGGCCCCATATTTAGAGACCCTCTTTTCCGAGTATTGTCTCTCTGAGGTGCACTCATCCTTCTATCGAAAAAGGCAATCCTCACAGTACTCGGTATAGAGGGACTCTAATGGGGCCACACAAGATGTCTGTCGATGAACCGTAATTTGGCTTCATGTGACGTCATGTATGTTCTCTCTATTTTCTTCCTAACTCTATGGCCACAACATTGTCTCGCATCACGTAGTGTACTTTTATCACCATCTCTGGATCCTGTCGTGGCATCGCTATTACTAGCATCGGATCATAATAGTAGATACGGTCGTAAATGTAATATGTCAAATTCTACTTTTTTCTTCACTTTCCCTGTCAGAAACGTTCATATATTATCATATCTATTATAATAAGTGTGTTAGGAACCGTTAGTGGAGGTTAGGAAGGTCAAGTTCGGTTGTTTTCTTTTTATTATCCCCGATAGGACGTCGCCATTTTAAACGTTGTCTTACGACCGCTTTTACTATTATGATCGGCGTGTGCTAGTACTAACTCCAGTAAGGCAGTAGACCTGCCTATCTGACTTACTTCGCGGTTTTGAATTTTAAAGATGAAGGTAGGTTGTATGGAATAACATTTTAAAAAAATGTCCTAGCGCACCGGTGTTGAAATTTTGAACACGTTTAGCTCAATTTCAATGTAATAGGCAATTTTACTTCCTTTTTTTAGGAGTTTAAATTTTTTATTGTTAACTGTTTACCGCCCCCTAAACGTGCCGCCCGGGGCGCTTGTCCCCTTTTGCGCCCTAGATCCAACACTGATGGAATGTGGTGACATAGACAATATTTTTTATTACGGTGGCTTTAAGCAGGAAGCATGCAGAAGATTTTTACTTAGCACGTGTTATTTTTTCATTACATACACTGTCTCAGAACACTCACGAGGCTCTTCCGAGTGATATCGCCCAGCGTCGATCGATATCGTGCGATGACATCTTCAGACAGTGACATTTGCTTATAATATTTTAATTTGTAGAAGTTTTCTCTTTTGCACATTTTCTGATTGAAGTACGGCACGTTTTTCAAGATTCAAGTGTAGCATTAATTGTCGATATACGGTATCGTGCGAGGTGAAATATCGATCGATGTTTATCTACAACGACCAACCATAATCGATATCTACGTTACTAGCCCAGTATTGGTCTGATAACCTTGGACTCCTAGGGATTGCTACTCCTACAAATTGAAACCTAGATAGAGGGTTCTAACTTTCAGGGAAGAAAGTTCATACATAACCAATTCAATAGTTTGGTCAATGTTGATTTTTTACTTTCGTTTCTCTTCATTGTTGAAATAGCTTGATTGTTGTTGTGAATATAAAAACCTATAGCAATGAAGCTCTTTCAACAATGAACAAAAACGAAAATGAAAAACAAAATGACAAAAACTTTGCTAAACTTTATTTTTATATGGGCCAGTCCTATAACTTGGGACTTTGGCCTGTCACGATTATCCCTTTAGCCATTAAAATCCACATCCATGCTCCTTCCGGGACTCGAACCCGGGACTTTCGAGTCGTTTGTATACCGCCGTAGACCTCACGGCTACCTGGCCGGCTAAAATATTGGCATTGTTCGAATTTTTGAATTGCTTATGAGCTTTCTTCCCTGAAATTTCGAACCCTCTAGGCTTGAATTTGTAGGTGCAGCATTGAAATTTCGTGCAACAATAAAAATACATTAGACATATACGGAGGTAGTGCTGCCATCCTTTGTTGGAGATCGTTCTTTTACATTAACCTTAAAAGTGTGTATGAGAAAGTGAAAAGTCTTAAAAGTTAACTGAAACATTATTATAAATTCATTGACGAAAGAATCAAGGTGTCCATGTCAATACAGGCACAATCTATCCGAGTAGACACACGTAAAGACTTATAATTACTTTGAAAAGATAAGTACGCTAAAAATAGAAACTTGTGGGTTTTAATAGTACCTTCGTGAATGGTATTGACTAATTTCATCTTTATCTGAAATTACATTGTTTAAATTTGCGTTGTCATAGTTGTGATGACGTCAATAACCTCCCTATAGTAATCACTGTTATTAGATGTAGAACTTGAATGTGTCATAACAGATATATTGCTTTTTTAGACAGGCGTGGAATGACAGACACAAGATCCTAAGCACGCACACACACATTATAATCCCGCTACATCCAAACACACATTGTGTACATACAGGAATCTTGACGTGTGCTCCAATTTTCACTTCCATTTGTTTATAAGGTTCATCTGCCAACGACGCGTGTGAGAGAATAGAAAGTTTACATTTTGAAGCGTAACATCGTTTCGTTGTTAGGTGCACAAGTATGTAAGCTGATCCAAATTCCGCTGCACATTTTCTTTTTGTCCTCAATACGTGGATGGAAGAAGGAAAGAGGATAAACAGACCCAATTCCTTTAT
Source organism: Lepisma saccharinum (assembly GCA_022664845.1). NCBI lineage: Eukaryota > Metazoa > Arthropoda > Insecta > Zygentoma > Lepismatidae > Lepisma > Lepisma saccharinum. Next base: position 88,603 of record JAGDQP010001661.1, read on the forward strand.
TGGATTTCAAAGAATTAATTAGCACAATCAAACTTCTTGTATGCCAGGTGGAATCGAAAAACTTCGATTAATTTTGCTTTTATGGGGGTCATTTCAGTAACTAATTACTTCGGCCAGTCTCGATTATGTTAAGCTGTTATGTTCCTGATATCCACGAGTATCCATGCTCCACTCGGGCTTCGAACTCACAACACCAAGGTCATTGACCACACATATTAAAAACATGCGACGACTACGGACTGCACCAAACGCAACAGAAATTTTGGTTAAATCATTCAAGTGATATATCTGACGCATTTCGAGTAGGCATTTGTTTAGTCAAATATCCTTGCCAATCTGTATAATGTTTTGTCTGGTATACTCCAAGGTTCCAATCTTAGACCATTACTTTTCTTACTGTCTTTTCGTTAATGATAATTTCCTTTAGTTATTGTTTTTTTAAGTAGACTAATTTGGGTCTGACTCTTAAGTTATACCAAGAAAGCAAAGCTAAATGATTCACTGGGGTTCACAAAGCTATTACTAATGGAAGTCACAAAAAATGAGCTCTAGTATATTTGAAACATTTCATCCGCATTCTTCTAAGTAAGGATAAAATGAACTGTTACGGGTCTTGAACTCGCTAGGTTCGGGTATCCACGGTTCTTCGGTAGGGATATCAAATTCCAGTTTTCTCACCTGTGTGTACATTAAGAAGCTTGTCGAAATGGTTTATCTACACATCGAAAATTTTAGTTGGATCCACCTCAAGCTCTCCACGTTCATTTGTAATCAACCGTAGCCTTCATTGGTAACATTTTCTTAGCGAGCTTACCTATTTATATAGATATGTAATGTTATTTGTCTCACCATTTTTTAGTGTCTCTTGAATTTCCTGCTTTAGATATTTTCGTTTTTTTTCTTTTTGAACTCGCATGTGGCGTTACGTTTCGCGTTAGTGTAGTAGTAGTTTCCATTTGTTGGTTTTACAGCTTAGCTACCGCTGTCGTGCTTGTTTCCGTTCCCTATTAAAGACGAAATACTGCCATAAAGAGTTTCTTCAACAAGACTACTGAGCGAAATCCAAGATGGTAGGTACCACGGGGGCATGATGCGGTACTATGAGGTGAGGTACGATGGGGTATCAGGCTTTTAAAGACCTGCAAGTTAAAGGTAGGAACAATAGAATTTCATGAATAAAGGTGTTTAAATATTGTGAGTAGTTTAAAAAAATCGGGAGTAGAAGGGAAAATATCTTGAGTATCTAAAAATAAATAATTTTTCCAATGACGTTTTAAAATTCTAGATATAAACCTTCCACTAATGCATGCTACTTTAAACCTAAATGAAGTACATTTCTATTGAAATAACAACCATCTGCTAATACTGTTTATTATTTATTTATTTAAGTTTTTCTCAAACTTCTTCAACACTTGCCAAATCAAGTATCAAAATTTTAATAATTACATGTAAAGTAAGTAAAGGTTATTTGGTGATAATTCTTACGAGACCTGTCACCGAATAGCCCGTTCTTGTTGGAAGCTATCAGAGGTTTGTCTATTAGCCGTGTCAAAGTGCTAATACACAGACCTCGTGGTAGCTTCGAAAGGGAACGGGGCTATTCGGTGATAGGTCTCGTGAGAATTCTCACCACATAACCTATATCACCAAATAACCTTTCCTTACCCTACAACTATGAAGGAATGTATTTCTTAATAATTCAACTAAGTTTTCATAGGGACATGATGAAAACAGCTCCAGAATTTTTCATGGTCAGATTTATTCGATTATCTCTCACAGCTCTGCATTTGAAACTTTGCTTTGCTCTTTCCGACAGTAATAAGAGTTTCGGTGGCATGATTTTTCACGTGTTCGATTTGCTTTTACAAAGTCTTTCACTACGAATACCGCAAAACGCACACAATGAATGGCCTTGTGATAATGTAGTTTGTATTTCCCCACTAGATCAGAAACCATGTTCGCAAATTTGCTGTCATCTATGGAGATTAAAGTGTACTACATTTTAACATTCTCTGTGCTACGCGAATCCGATGATAGGTTTTTGAAGACTAATTATATATTTTTTTTGTTTCAATTGTTTAGGTATTATTTTCGTTAAAGAAATGAATAAAATGGTATAATTACTTGAGTAGTGCTCAGAATTCGACGATGGAAGCAAAATGTCCAAATTTCGTGAGTTAAAAGAACATTTTCAGAAAATGTTAGCAACCATCTATCTACTCCATGTGATTTCTTGAATAGTTAACATTTTCGCGAATTCGCTAGTCGTGAAATTCTGTTGTCCCTAGTTATAGATTATTCCCATGTCCGTTTAATACAATTATTCATTGTGTGTGTGTGTGATTGGGAGGGGAAGCGGACGATAGTTTTGTTAGAACTAAACCCGAAGGAAAACGAAGACTAAAACAAAATATCGAACTCTTAAGACTATAATCTATATCATATTTGCACATTCTAACAAAATTTGTCACTTCTAATTTGTAAGTTTTCATTTACAGCACAAAAAAATGAAAGAAAAAAAATAATTTACTTGCACTGAGGTGAAAGGAACTAAGTCACAATTGAACACTTTCATGTTTTATTGATGTCTTTGTGTCCACGACCCTTCTAGTTTTAATTGTGAAGAAAGGACGTAGGTCTTATATCAAACAGTGTAAAGTTATATAGCAAAGTGCTGAACCCTTTATTTCTTTTAAAGCGAGTTTTTTTTATTATGTTTAATTCTTCTTCTCAACAGTTGCAAACTTTGACTTACCTTAGTGCGATTCAATTGTAACTTGTAATTTTTGTTTAGTTACTATTAAAGTTAACATTCTGACGTATTTAATTTCTGTTTTATATTTCCCTAGGAGATACCCAAAACCTTTTACCCGTGACATTTCCTTAAGAGTACCACTGCCTTAAGAGTAACACCTCCTTCCTCTATGTACGTAACTGATTTATATACATTAATGGAACAATTTTATTTGATTCTTTTTCTATAACGTAAACAGACACGCTTTAGCTACAACTTTTTATACTTTGGTGCTGGTTGGGTTGCCTACCGATCAGGGGTTGATATATTAAAAAAAAAATAATGTCACTGTTATCTGGGTTTGGATGATCGGCTAACTTTTATGATTATATTCATTTGTGCTACGCTTTTGCAGGCTAGTTCCCGACTTTCATCGTTAGTACATCAAAATTAACGACGTTATAACACTGAAATATCCTGACCAAGTTGAGCTCAAGTTGGCCAGGACATTTCAAAGTGATATAACGCCGTTAATTTCGTTGCATAAACGGTGAAACTCGAGCACCTTGCTGACAAACGGTTGACTTATTTAAGGTAAGATAAAATGAATTATATGGGCGGTAACAGCACTATGGCTTACGCCCGTCCCTAATTGACATATTTAAATTTGTGCCATCTTAAATGTTCCGCCAACTTTATGGACATATAGAAAAGTGTTAAAATTTGTGTAACTCATTATAGGTTTCGAGGCTCTCGTAGTTTTTAGGCAGCGCTCTCTCCTTTGGTGCGAGTGACGTTTTCATACTGTCCAGACACACCTAGATTATATTCACTAGAACCAACTGAAAATAACATTAAGAAGTCCCAAAATTTAAGTATTTTAGGGACGTTAGAAATCGGATCTAAACTTAATATTTCATTCTTTGCTAAGAAATGGAGAACTTACCAGGAACTTCTGGGAACTGCAACTGTTCGGGATTAAACAAATCTAGGTGGTTGCATTGATTTCCATCAAATGTTTGCATACATGTTCAGTAGTAAGTCATAAAGGTATTTGAGCCTACCAGTGTTGTCAGTATTGCCAACTAATTAAAAAACAGTTTATCAAAATGTAACCGCAGTAATTTTTCACCAAATTTTCCATATGTGTTCCTTAGGCACTGGAAAACGTCATAGATGTATTCCGATTCCGAGTATGCGCCCCAGTTATTAGTGTTGCATAGAGAAAAATCCTTGTTTGTGGTTAACAGAAAAAAAATTGTTCAAATTGTCTCCAAACAAAATTTTATTTGCTTTAGACAAAATTTTGTTGAAATGAATTTGATTGACATTAGTGAAGAAAACAAAATATCGATGGTATCACGGACATTTGAACACGGGTCCGCTAGGTGGCAACTTCATGCCTTACCTCCTAGACCACAACGCTTGTTGGCTGACGTTAAGTGAAGTTCAGCTCATATAGGAAAATTTTTAGAACTTAAAATTTCCAACACTATAACTGCAAAGAAATACAATGTTACTGTATTATAAGTGCGTTTATTAATAATATTAATAATCAATATCACATTAAAGCGTTTCTTCTTATGCTACGTCAATTACCATGGTAACTAATACGTTCTAAAACTCAGAATCGTCTTTGTTTATTAAGATTCTTGTTTGTTCCATTAAACAAATGAAATTTGTTCCAAACTCATGTGTTTCTATGTTACTCATTCGTTTCTGCCAAACATAATGAAACATTCAGAAATAAGCAAGATTTTAACCACAACAAAATAATCCAGAATTATTAACTGATGTTCTAAATTCTGTAATTGACAAGCGATAACATTCCATTTTATAATATTATAATTAGTAAAGTTTCAAAATTGATTTTTATATAATTACAGTAAAACAGGTCACTCAGGAAGTGTGTGACCCGTAGTGATATAGGTAGCATGTCAGTCTACAAAATGCTGGACATCAGTACTATTCCTGCTCGACATTGTTATATATATTTTTTTTCAGTGCTCTCGATTTATTTCGTTTAAACAAGCTTTTGTTGAGAGAAAACAAAGTTTTGTTTGGGCCCTATTCTAACATTTTTTTTTTGTCAACCACAAACAAACAGGTTTTTTATTCTATGTGTGTCCCGTTTTTCAAAAAATAAATTTGTCAAATGCTTTCAAAGCGTTTTCAACATATCTCTACACCAAACGTAGCATGTTCCTTATTCAACACAATAGAAGAATACTTTGGATGTTCACGTACCCAAGCACCTCAGTGATCAGAGTTACCAATTTATTTTAAAATTTAATTTATACAACAAATATCTTTACTTATACATATCTACAGGCTTCCATTACACCATACTTGACAGCATTAGGTACTGGGACATGTCACAGTGTTGCCAACCTTAAAAAAATAAAAATAAAACAATCAATTGCACCCATACGGGTGGATATCTTTGAAACAAACTTGACAAGGCATAGAAGTACTTCTTGCGCCTCAGGTACTGAAGTGGTTATTGTTGCTAACTAATTTAAATATTTTAGTATTACAAATGTTTCTACATCGTTGGACGTATACACATTAAATGTGACATTTAGGTGATGGAACAGTTTTGCCAACCTATTTTCAGAAAATTCTCAGCTGTCAGTGTTGCCAACATATTTTATTCACCCCGCAGTGGCAGGAAAATCAGCTTGTAATACTATATTTTAAAAGACAATTTTCGAATAATATTAATTTCCACTTTTTTTTTAAAATAGAAAAACTTAGAGGGGAAACTAGACACCAACAGCCCCAGCATAGAACCGCCACTGCAAATTCATACCCTCCTAGCTTTAACTCCGCGCAAGAATTCTGCTACTTGTCAATGAAGGCATTGTTCTCTACATTTTCGAGCAGACGAAAATCGATAGAAATCCTGCAAAACTCTACTCACATCTTCAATTTGGGCTTTACACCCCTCAAACTGAAAATCTCTTTTTCTGCTTAGCTTGAAAATTCTAGATAAAGAATATATATCACACGAGTTAAACCTACGACATATGTCACCTTGTTATTTCTGTGAAATAACATTGCCTTGGTACACAGATACACTCCCCCATCCCTTAATATGACATTTTCCCTTCAATACAAGGATGATTTCCAGTATTATTTTCTATGCTAAAAGCAAAAAGTGATCCGTGAACAATAGCATATCATGTTATCCATCACAGAACGTGGTAATCGAAAACGTCACTATCAGAGGACGTTATCACTAGTTGTCACGCTTGCTAAATGGATTCATGTGGTCATTTACCAAGAAACAAGATTACACCTAGGATATAATCACCATGTGACAAAGGATATATATATCATTCTAATGTTAGGAAATTGTGTTGATGATTTATGATCAACTGGAAAATTCCCAGTACGTTATCATTGTCGATCGTAGGTTCAAGACAATCAGCGTTCACAGGTGTGTAGTTCCTTTGTCTACGTTTATTATATTAAAAAAAAACCGTGTTTACAAAGTTCTTTTAAGTTCACATTTCAGTGAAATAAACCTGATAATACTGCTGTCGCCAGATTGCATTCACAGTTACAAACGCTCAATGTGATGGGATCCAAACAAGTTTTAGGTAAAGTTAATTATTTTTAAAATTCTCTGTTTGTGTAATACCAAATTTTTGATTGTTGTGTCGAGCGAGTTCTCAAAATAACAGTAGGTGGTTTGTAACTTCCTGTTCCCTGGTGAGAAGAAGCGGAACTCATTGCACTTGACTTCATTTTATATTTAATAGAACTTGCTTATTTTCATGTAATGCAATGATTCCGCTAGAACCTTTCTCATTGTGAGGAGTGTTACCCCAAAATCCTCTGAAGCATCCTCAACTTAAAAAATTTTCAAGGTCAAAAATCGATAGAGACCGTGCAAAAACTCCACTTCCGACCTCACAATTTTGACTTTACACCCCCAAACTGAAAATCCTGGCCGAATCCCTGATGTAATATCACAAAAAAACAATTTTTTTATTTAATTATAACAAAGTTATTCTATTTTGAAGAAAAGTAATTAAAATGGAAGACCAAACCCAGATAGCATGCTAACTTGCAACAAGATTGTTCGTCACTTGCTTTGAGCTTGTCAAACTTGATATTGTGTTGAACTCAATAAACAAGCATGAAACAACTTAAGTGTTTCGGTTGTTATAACTAACCTCATTCAAGCTTGTTGAAACAAACAATTATGCGAAGAAGCTTGTCAAGCTTGTTATATATTTGAATCTTGTTTTGTCTCACTTCCACTGTCGTATCAGTGCGATGAAATCCCATTACGTGCCAGGATTGTTTTGCCGTAGGCTAATCTTCGCCAATTCACACTCTTTTACCACAGGTAGCTCTTGCTATCTGTACAGATGGAGTAAGCACAAATAGCGCTTGAAAAACGATCTAAAGCGTGAGATTCCGTGGTCTGGTGGCTACAGCATTGTATTGGTGCACAAATAGGTCTAAGTTCGATTCCCATCCAGGGCAACGTTTTCATTTCTTTTAAGAAGCATATTCTGGTTTTTCTTGACCTGTCAAAGCTATTTCAACTTTGATTCTTGTAAACTAGGCTGTTTGATTTATTATTATTGGCTTGACGACCTAAGCTTGCATTAAGTTGCCCCATTTGTCAAACCAAGATTGATTCATTATTGAGTCAGGTAAAAATTGCTATGTGGGAATTAAGCTTTCGTTCAGACGCTTTTTCTTTTATGTCACTTTTCACACGAAGTCACCATGGTCGCGCCACCAGTCTTATTAGCAGTTTCAAAAATGGAGCTGGAAGAAGCAGGTACTATTGTTTTTTCTGTTCTTGGATACAAAAGTTAATAGGGGCAGACTATCAGACAGATAGATCGACAGTCCGACACAGACAGACAATTTATTTAAGTTTTTCGTGTTTTTAAAATGAATACATTAGGCTGGAATTTCATGTGACTTCTGTTTAAAAGTAACGATAGACAGAGATACAAAACTCTCTTACGTACAAAAAAAATAATCATTGTTTTCATAGATGAGGGATCAAAGCTAATGGTTATTTTCCCATTGCAATACCTTGTAGCGAGATGTTAACTGTATTTCAGCGGCCGATGACCTTGACTGAGACTTCTTCATGTTTTTTCCTTATTCACACCAGGCAAATTCCGGGATAGTGCCTTCAACGTAGACTATGAGTACCTTCAACTATACCTCCCTTCCCTTCCTAATCTCGGCATGAGCCTGAGATGCTTAAAGGCCACCGATTGATTCTAACAATTCAGTGTTTACTATATCAACAAATGTGACACTTTAAAAAAAGTATTTTTTATCTGTAACCTCTTTGTTTATTAAAATGCTCACAAATTCCTCCAGATTTTTTTATTTCTTCAATTCTCTGTTTCAATATTCTGCAGCAGACATCTTCCGTATTGTATGTAGTCCTTGACTGAACCCTTCGGTTATGAAATTTTCCTTGTCGAAGATTGCGTTTTCTACTTCGGTATTCATATTTAATACAAAATTGTCAAAAGTAAATATACCTCTGGTGGCCCGGAAAGTCGCGTCTCGTATGAACAGCTCCATTTTTGAGACTGGAACGACGTGATGGCGCTGCCAATATGGTGTGGCTCGGGACGTCACGGGCTTCCGCCACTAGAATTCTGGTCGCGCTGCCAAAGGTGCGAACGCCACCACATGTGAACGGCTCTATTTGAAACCATGTGACCACGTGGTGGCACCACCATGGTAGCTCCGTGTGAACAGAGGGCAATAATTGAGATAAATTCACTGCTTTCAATCATTGTTTAAAAAAATCAATTGAAACGAAATAGTTATTATTATTATTATTATTATAGTAGTAGTAGTAGTAGGGGGAGGAGGAGAAAATAGAAAGTTTTAGAACAGTGGTTTTTAACCGCCAGTCTGCGGAGCCGTACCGATCCGCGAAACTATTCTACCAGTTCTCGGCAAATTAAGACAATTAATGATTTAGCATTTATGTTGAAGATTTCAACAGTTCAATGTTGAGATTAATACTTACATTTCCTTTTCAAACCAGCTGGAATCCGAAGACGAATTGGCATTTTACGAACCTCAAATAAACCTTTAATTTACTGGCATCTTCCCGGTCGTTGAAACTTTCTCCCTATAGTTTGCCGGTTCGTGAGTATTAAAAGGTTGAAAACCACCGTTTTAGAACACATAATTGTTACAAAAAAACATTAGAAATTAGAAAATGTAACTTATTAACATTACACTCTGGGGCAAGTCGTAGTGAACTATTAAATAAAAAAAAGAGGTCCTTAATCGCACCCACAAGATCGCCTCGACTGGGTTTTCATTCTGTTCGTGATAATCTCGTGTGTGTCCTGGAAGACTGAAATCAACCTTTTAGTGCTCGTACAATAATGCGCAGCGAGAAAACTCAAAAAAATTATTCGGCTTTAGCAAAGTTATCTCCAACTTCGCGTAGAGCCCTGCAAGTTTTATGTGTAATGTAAGATGTTTTATGTAGGGGGGGGGGGGGAGATTCGTCTGAAACGAGATACTTAGAACAACATCAGATAATACGTCGATACTTACACACTTTAGAAATTTTAGAAACGTTGTTTGATATATGTAGTAAAGCTTCAGATATATGTAAGTATTTGCAGGGTTCCTGCTGTGACTGAAAGGTGTCGGTCAAAACCACCGAGAGATTTCTTTTGTATGGTTAAAGGTTCCCATTTTCCCTTTCCAGCGTGACTTTCGCACATGCGCAGGAAGAGAAAACTGTTTCTTATCGTATTCGAAAATACAATTCTGATCAAGTGTTTGCTGCCGCCATTTGAATAACATATTTTAACAGAAATAGGAAATATTCACATTGCGATCCCTACTTGACAAATAGAAGAAGAAAAATATTAGAACATGGCCTAAGCCGTGAAAATAACTTTGTTTTCGTGGTTCGGGCAACGTATTTTAGACCTTCTATACTGTTTTGATGTATTGATTTCTTCAGTGGCAATTTAGTCTAGCCACAAAAACGCTGGATTTCTTGCTACAGAACCCGTGTTCAAATCTTGCTTGAAGTTCTATTTTTTTAGTTTTCCTGAAACCAGCAAGATACCTGTCTCTTATTAGCCAAGTTACAGTAAATTTCCAGGAAGCTATAGTTGCCTAGCTTCCTCAAGGAATGTGTCAGAAAATTTTGAACAGTGCAGGAAATATTGTTTTTCCACTTGCTTTTAACCTGTAATGTGCTAAAATGACGCCCAATTCTTTTGAAAAAAGAATTGAATAATTGGTCCAATGGCGATGTGTATACGACCATTGTCCATTCTATAGAGTGAGATCCGAGCCATCGTAGCTCAGTGGTAGAACGTTGGCGTAGCATTCGGGAGGTCGTGAGTTCGATCCCAGTGACCGACTATCCTGACTGATGTTTTCCAGGGATTTTCCTCAGTCACACCATGCAAATGCCGCAATGGCACCTTCAACATAGGATCTTCCCGAATCCTCTCCCCTCCCCTATCCCGGCCTGAGCCTTAGATGTCTAAAGGCCATAAATAAGAATTCAAATTCTAAAAGAGTGAGGTCCTTTGGAGCTTCTGTATGTAGATGAATGAAGTGACCTAAAGATGTAATGATGTAGTGTTCGTTGTCCAGACGAATCTCACTTTCCAACATGTATCCGCTACCCTGTTGGCAAATGGCGGGCTGCACTTCAGCTACGTCCCCAGATTAATCATTCCCTCACTTTTTTTCATATTGCAGTTAGTCGGTCCGTCAGCGTAGTAGTATCATATGCAGCTTACATTCCCGCGACCAGGGTTCAAACACCGCCTGGTGCACAAGCTTATGTTTTTGATATTAATGTGTTAAAATATAGTATCTTTTAAAATTCAGCATTTTGTCATGTTTTAAACGTGTATGAGTTGTAGGTTTTGTAATTTTCTTGGCTCTAGCATTTACACCTATGTGTGGTTCACTATTTTCCTTGTGAATTACCCTGGGCGACTGTCACAATACGATCTCAATCTCTGACCATTTTCCTCATTATTTTGATCAAAGACTCTGATAGACTCATCCCTCTATTGGAGTATGTCAGCCCCAACACACACAATAACTTTAAAATTATTACTGTTAAAAATCGATTTAATAAACCTGCAAAACTCTATTTAAAACCTGCTAATTCGCCAACTTTGGCTTTCCACCGCCCAAACTAAAAATCCTGGTAGAGTCCCTGAGCCAAGGAAAAATTTTCCTAATAACCCTCGTAAAAAAAAAAAAAATCATATTTATAAGAAATTTATGTTCTTTTGAAAACCACACCCGCCTCTTCGGTATGGTAGCCCCCACCCAATTGGTTGAACCATGTTTTTAACTCAGAGAACAACCTCTTGGCCAAATGGGTGTGGTTGTTTTTCCTGAGACATGCTATCGAATTAAAAAAAAAGAAAAGAAGAACTTCCCTCCGTTTTAGCTGGAGACGAAACGAAACGCAATTTTTCTCTTTGTGTCTCGGGACTGCTACTTGTACTGTTATATTCTGTGACCTTAATAAGCTCTCCCGGGAGCAGTGCGTATATTCTGCGTCAGTGTGTGTGTTCTCTTCGTTCGTCCCATGTGTATTTGATGAGCATTTCAAAATTGCAGAACATGGAACATTGTTATATAATAACGTGGCTGTGCTTTGGGCGTTTTCTTGTTTCTAGGTAGTAACATGGCTCAGTGCTTTTCTTTAGTTTCAGTAATTAGGAAAGTACCCATGATCCTAGAAACTTAGCACCGAAGGAAATTACCTGGGGAAAATATAAGGTTAGTATATGCTGTCTATTAATTAGAGCAGCATTCATTTTACAATTTTTCAACGTGAGGTAGGAATTCTGCGGATTTTTTTCAGGTAGTAAATCATTAAAAACGAACAGAATGTGTTCAACATTTTAAATAATTAAAAACATGCTAATTAAAATTTTGCTTGTAGCGCAATATCATTGAAAGGTAACCTAATCGAAGCAGTTATCCCTTCGGTCTTTCCGCTTTTCTTTTGTCATTGGATTCACAATAAAAAACAACAAGTTTGAGCAAAATAAAGCGAATCGAAACAGAGCAAATTATCCTATATTCTGATATTTAAATTGTTGCCTGCATGCCGACTGGGCAGAATCAACCAGAACGAAGCATATCTAAGTAAACAAATGGGTTTGGTGCTTGCTTCGCTCCGCCCCAACTTGCTTTGCTTCACTCTATTTTAACTTGATTTGACTTAGTTCCGCTCCAAATTGCTTTATTTCGCTCCGCTCCAACTCGATTAGCTTTGTTCCGCTTCAACTTTGCTTCATTGCGTTACAACTTGCTTTGCTTCGATGTGCTCCAACTTCATTTGTTTTGCTCCGCTCTAGCGCAATTATGCCTCGTTTCGCACAACTGACTTTGCCTATACCTCCGCTACAACTTTGCTTCGTTGCGCTCCTACTTGTTTTGCTTAGCTCCGGTCCAAGTTACTGTACTTCGCTTTGCCCCAAGTTGCTTAGCTTTATTTAGTCTCAACTTACTTCTCTTTGCTCCGTTTCTCCTTGTTTTGTCTCGCTCCACTCCAACTTGCTTTGCTTCACTCTGCTTCAACTCGCTTTGTAGCTGCGCAAGCCTTTTTGCAGAAACCTTTTCGGAAGCTCTTTTTTCGGATTTGCGCTCAAAGCGTTGCATTCGTATTCTGAAGGTCTTTGGTTCGATACCAGCTGGATCCTGGTAAACTCCCTGTACAATCGTTTTTTCCCATCGACCTTCTTTTATTTATAGCGAGAAACACGACGAATTTACTGTTATCCTGGAAGAGTAGTTAGTTAATCCAATAGGTTTTAATGGGGACAACATAGGCCTAGTTTCTATTCCTGTTCCCTCCTACTTTATATTTACTTCTTGTCTTGGCTACGACCTGTCGATTGATATATGCCTATTTTATTGACCAAGATAATTTTTGCGCCACTAGCGAAACTATTGGCGCCACCGTCACCAAACTTTGTCAACAGGTGCTACTCAAGAGTACTCAATGTTCACCAAGTATCAAGTCGATGTCTCAATTTTTACTGTATGCTTTAACCAAAAACATTTGAAACAAATGGTATGAAAGCGTCACGATTTTGCTGACCGAGTGACTAGGTTTGAAAGTTTTGTAACGTCATGATGCTTAGCAACACTAATTTGCAAATATTTGTGCTTACAGCTAGAATACTTTCCATAGGGGCGCAAAACTTTGAAACTTATTCAGTAAAATCATGGCGCTTTTAAACTAATTTTTTCGACATTTTTGGTTAAAATATATAATAAAAAATTGAGATATCCACTTGATACTTGGTGAACATGGAGTACTCTTGGGCACTACCTGTTGACAAAGTTTGGTGTTGGTGGCACCAATAGTTGTGGCGGTGGCACAAAAAATATCTTGGTCAGTAAAATACACATTCTCGTTCGAATATACTGATTGGGAGTATAATCAAAACGTGATATAGCTGACTCATTTAAAATAAGCTTACCCAGCAAATAATTTGATTCTCAGACACAAGATGGAACTAGTGTTGTGACTGCTTACACCCTCTGTTAATATTTCTAGGAACTTTTTCAAATCGAGTTAGAGACATTTGAACTTTTTGAAATTTTCAAATTTTTTCTTGATTATACGCTTTTTTTTAAACTTTTTTTGTTTACTTTATGACATCACTTTTATGCTTAATTTCTATAATTCTAGAAGCCTGGAGACATAATTAAATTATGTTCATGAAAAATTATTTCTCGTAAAACGCATTTTAAGTCTCTCATTTACTCCCATGTATTTCATATTCTAAAACCGCTATAAGTTGGGAATTATTGCCGCGTTTGGATTTAAGTTTTCTGAGCGGTTAGGTGCTATTGTTTAGTACTTGTCTCAGCAGCAAACATTTGACAGACATTGGACATATGACCGAGCCGCCGTAGCTCAGTGGTAGAGCGTACGCGTAGCGTTCGGGAGGTTCAATCCAAGCGGCCAGCTATTCTGACTGAGGCATTTCCAGGGTTTTCTTCAGTCATAACAGGCAAATGCCGGGGTGGTGCCTTCAACTAAGGCCCTGGTCGACACCTTCCCACATCCTTTCCTCTCCTCTATCCCGGGCTTTAGATAGAATATCTGAGTTTTAGATAGTTAAAAGCCATAAATAAAAATTCAAATTTGACATATGGTTACTAAAAAGAAGTCTTGTCTTCCTGCGTTTGTCCGCAAATCACACTGGAACTGAAAACAGAGAACGTCAAGTAATGTTTAAGAAAAATCTCGGAGGTTTTTTTTTTTATTCAAATATGAACATTTCTCGGAAATATTAAACGGAAAGAATATTGTCCCAACAGTGTCTGTACACAATCCTGAGTTTACTATTAATATTTTATTAAAACTAATTGTACTCATTCCTGAAGGACGAAACGAACTTTGGTCCGTAAAAGTTAATTTCTGTTTTACTCTACTGAAATTTGAATAATTGACGTAAATCAAAAAAAGGCGGGAAAAACCCACTTCGATTGAGCCTTAAACCGCAAAAGCGATATCTTTCTCGTTCGTATTCTTGTACTGTACACAACGCTACAATACATGTTTGATTATGTATAATTAAACAACTACTGTAAATAGAATAAATTAAACAAAACCTACTATAATATGGTGATGCTTGTATAGGCCTAAGTACCTTTTAACAGGCAATAAGTACCTTAGACCAATGATTCCGCCAGACTCCCCCCTGTGAAATTTCAAGATTCATACTGCAAAGGATCTTTATTGCTTATATTTTACCCTTTACATCCATATTTTACTGGCCCGATTCACCGTAATTTGTTAATGAAAATATATTATCAACTAGCAGCCCTGTGTTTTGTCTTGGGGCTTCCATTACGCTTATATTACAAACTTTGTTTTGCTGTACGTTGACCACAAATATTTCGGAAATACGACATTGCACGTAGGAGATCTAGCAAAATAACAATGCCTTCTGTTTTAACACAACGTTAATTTGTTGGCTATTTACCACCTAAAGGGTAAATATAATTTGATGTCCCAGCTAAGTCCCGCGACGTGTTTGCTTTACATTTTCTTCTCACCAAGTAGCATTGTCCAAGCAATAACACCAGGGGGCAGCACTGCACAGAGTTTCTCAACGTGGAGGTCGCGAGTTGTGTGCAAGGGGGTTGCGAAGTGTGTGTGTGTGTGTGTATGGATATATTAAATAGCCTCATGAAGGATTCAACACACAAAAAGTGAAACGAAACCAGTTATTATAAACAAGAAAAGTACTTTTGGGGGTCACCGACCAGAAGACATGGTCAAAGGGTTCGCGGCATGAAAAAGGTTGACAAACGCTGGCCTAAATAGTTGTCTTAAGTGTGCGAAACATAAAATTTACCGTAGTCCGACACTAAAATGATTAATCCAAGTTTACCGTGTTTTGAAGATACATTTAAAACGTATATGAAGTGAATTCTCACAGTGTAGTTTCGAGTTTCCAAGCTATCTTTCCGATAAAATTAAAACAATATTCCAATATACTCATTTCATAATAATAATGAACAAATGAATATCTATGGCTATCACGTGTATAGTTTTAAGCAGTAATATAAGAGCTTTCATAATGCCAACATTGAATAAGCTCTTTCATATTAGAATCTGGAAGAAATAATCCTGGACCTTCATTGTTCGTCGAATAAGGTCTTCCCAATCTCCAACAATAGCAGCTTATCTTCTGTTAATTCTTCATTCTGTAAGTTAATTGCCCTGAACCAATTCTTTTGGGCAAACACAAGACTTCTTTTTCTTCTTCTCCTCATTCTTGTGTGAACTGTCCTCTACAAGGAGAGATTAAGGTTACCGTATTTCATTTATTTTTCATCATTGTTTGATCATTTCTTCCTTCAGAATCGCAACAATGGCATTAAATAAGCGACTGTACAAAGCATTGGTGAAGGGGAACTGTTCCTTTTCAGCAAGTTTAATTTCTATGATCCGGTCATTCACTAATCCGTCCTTTCCTTCCACCTTGAATATAGAATATTCTGGAAAGATTTCGAATTGAATTTTTATTTATGGCCAGGAAAGATTTCGACTGTCAGGGTTTCCGCCAGGATTTTCAGTTTGGGGGTGTAAAGTCAAAATTGGGAGGGTATAAGTGAACGTTGGTTTTGTAAGGTTTCTATCGATTTTTCACAGCAAAGATTTTAATGTTGGGGAGGTGTTGTCGAGACTTTGGGGGTAACCCCCCTCCACAGGGGGGTCTCGTAGAATTACTGCATACTGTACACTGTACACACAATAAATTAGAAGAGTGGGAATTTTCATTTTTTTTTCGATGAGAAATAGATTTCAGTCAAAATTATTAACTTTCAATCGAAAAGAGTAACTTTCAAAGAAACGCTCTCGACTTGGATAGAAAATATGATCTTTCTAGATGTGATTCCGATGCTTTACGGATGTACTTAAGGTTGCAACCTTTCGATGAATAAATTACGGGACACTTGGCGAGAAATACGGAAGAATAGAAAAAATACGGGACAAATCTGAAATAACCTAAATTGAAATAACTAGTTACACCCTGTACTACTATACGACTGCCCGCACAATTTAGAAAAAAAAAAAAACTGCTGCTCACACTCCAAAGACACACTGGCGAGGATAAAATGTATAGTCCAATTTTCTAACCGCAGGTGTCGTAAGTATCACTTATCAACTAGAACAAACAGAATACACGAGTATTATACGCCGCCATGTTGGGGGTCTGGGAATGTGGACAGAGTCTGCTCGATAATCTGTTTGGTAAACAATTGAAAAATTGTCCATCCCTGTTTATTTATTAAGATTATTGATATGTTGAAAATGTGTGTGTGAATTTACTACTTGTAACACGGGACAACCACTAATAATACAGGACGCGTACGGGACAGGTGGCAACCCTGCATGTACTTTATTCTTCAAATTTGAAAGAGCGGTTTCTTATCTTTATAGAGTGGTTCACAATGCATCATGGGTACTGGAACACTAGTCACGGTTATTTTCTGTCATTTAATATCACGAAGGCTATCGAAAAACAAAGTCATACTATGATTCTGTGAAGTTAATCGCGTTTAGGTACAAATGTGAACGTAGTGAGCGAAATGTGAGAAATTTAACTAGAGTTCGGTAAGTTAAAACAAATAAATTTCAAAGAAATTATTTTATTCTGCTTGCTGTTTTTATCATTACTAAAGATAATTTAGTTTCCTGAATAGTTTTTTGAATAATATAGTGAGAATATTTATTATAAAATACAGGAAATAAACTATCATGTTTTGAAATGAAAAAAAAAAGCAAATATTACCCACAAAAAATAATTGTTGGTAGCCGGCTAGAAGGCATGGTAAAAAGAGGTCGCGACATGAAAAACGTTGGGCTAGTGAATAAGGCTTTGGAACACTGCACGGAAGGTAGCGGGTTCAAATCGCACGGAAGTCTATTTTGTAAACTTTTTAATTCATAAAAGCATTATTTTTCTTTCTTATTACTTATGAATAAATGCTCTCTTTTTCTTCCTTTTCATTTTCAACATTTTGTTGCGTTTATTTTCCATATTCCAGAGAGGAATTTTTATTTCTGAATAGACGGAAAACTGACAAAGTTTATGTCTGTGTTGCAATCGAAAAGAACTATTATATATTTCATCTTTTTTATTTTTCGAGAGGAAATTTCTAATCTTTTCACTGATGAAATTCCACTCTAAAAGAGTGTTCCCTCTTTCTGCTGTCGCAAGATGGAATATTCCGCTCAAATCGAACGGAATTCCATTCTTCCAAATTTAGCGTGCATGTATTTTTTATTTCAATTTATTTCAAATATGTGTTTTTGACTTTTCATTGCAGGACACTCAAATTTGATTACAGAACAATTACAAATATTAATTTCATTAACAGCGTATACGCCTATCGCGTAAACTAAGATATATGAAATTTGGAAAATTAAATTCTAGCCTATAAATCTCAATAAGCCTGATTACTTAGACTGTACTGTACTACTACTACTACTGCTAGTAGTAGTAATGTTATGCCTCCGTGATCAAGTGATTACTGTCGCGAACTTTGGATTGGCAGTGGGAAAGGACGCAAGTTCGATCCTTACTGATGTACTTCCTGACATATTTTCCAGGGTTTCTCTAGGTTTTAGCAAACAAAGGCCTGGGTAGGACCTTTCCTATCGCTTCGTTGTTGTTGTAAATATCAAAACCTATTACAATGAAGCTTTTTCAGCAGTGAACAAAAAGGAAAAGGAAAAAATCGGGACGGATAAAACTCTTGAAATATTTATGGACCTTCTGCTCTGAAAGCTTGAAATCTCTAGGCTTGAACTTGTAGGCAAAGTATTGCAATTTCGTACAACGCAAAATATTCATTAGAGACATACGGAGATACTGCTGCCATCTAGCGTTACACTTTTGAAGCCTTTTAAAAGAAATAGGTGAAACCTACAAGTGAAGACATTTTTTTCGATATGTGGAAAATATAGTGAATTGCCATGAGAACTATGTAAACCTACAAAGTTTCAAATCGATTGGAACGGTGGAGGTGAGTTAAAAGCGAAGAGGCTGAAAGTTTTACTTCGATGAAGTCAGTGGGGGGGGGGGGGGAGTTTTTTTTTTAAGTTTTGTCTTGTCATCGGAACTACGTACGTCTGCAAAGTGGGTTAAAGTTAAAGAGGATGACATTTTTCACCCATTGGGGCGTGTGTGGATTGAGTGGCGGTGGATTTTACCCCGTAGAGGATATGAATTGAGTGCAGTGAGGAGTTAATTATTTCAAAACTTTGCACAAGTTGACAATAAAAAAATCCGGCAACCTTGAGGCCTCAGGAAAGCCGGATTTTCAAAAATTACGGATTTTTTAAACGTATATATATATATTATGTATATATTTAACACAAAAAGCACTACCTGTGTAATGCTTTAAAGAAAGAAAATTAAACGATAAGTGAAAAGCAAATTTGGTGCTTTGGGAATTCATAAAGATGAGTTTTTAATTCTATTTAAAAAAATCCAACTAATGAATCCAGCGGTGAGAAAACAAACCAGGTAAACCCTAATGTGCGCAGGCGGCAGTAAGCATGAAAAAAACATCTAATTCTGGAGTACAGCGCCGTCAAAACATAAACGGCGCCTCCAGAAAACAATGGCACGCCAACGCGGTAAATTAAAAAAAAATGCGCTTCGACATTCATCTCATGAACCAGAATATTGATGCCGAATTATTTTTACTGTCAACCTACATTGTTATCGGAACTACACACCTGGAAAGTTTCAAATCTATTACAGTGGTGCAAAGGTTAAAATTGAAAGGAATGACATTTATAGCAGTCGTGCTGGTGTGGATTGAGTGGGGATGAGGAGGTTTCAAGACGATTGAAGTGGTGAACAGTGAGTTAAAATTGAATTCTACTATTTGAACCAAACATCCAGAAGAGTGAAGTTAAATAAAATCTATTAAAAGGTAGGATTCAATTTATTAAGATTCTGAAGAAGTTACAACCTACAAATCTATACAAAAAAATAAAATATAATACCGAAAATAACATTTAACCACATACATATAATCAAAATTCTGAAAGTAGCAAGCTTATTTAGCACAGAGGATAGGAAGTTATATCTGCACGAGTTCTCTGCTTTTTAAAACTATTCATCATCAGAAAGCATAGATAAAACAAAGCCAAGCCAAAATTACGTGAAGTTTTCGGTATGCATCTTCTAGAAGCATGAGACAAATTAACATACAAAATAGAAAATAATTGAAATTGTTGGAAATGAAAATAAAATAAGAAATATTCATCAGTCTTCAAAACATGTTTTCAGTATAACCTTTTAGGAAAATCAAAAAATGGGCCTCCTCAAGAAACTTCTAACAAAAGAATTAAACATTATAAGTTAGTGAAATTAAACCAAAATAAGAAATAGCCATAATTTTTCAAGAAACATCTCGTAACGTTTCGACGACTTAATATTGGGTATCCTCAGGAAGCTTCAAACACAAGAATTCAACACAATAGAAAAATGTTTGTGAAATTCAACCAAAATAGCCAAAAGTGTGACTGCCTTCCAAAATTATTCGTAGTGTGATCACAAAATTCAGCTAAGCTGAAAGAAAAAAAAGTAAAGAAAAGCAACAATAATAAAACTAATCAATTAAGATTCTTAAAAGAAGACAAGTTTGTACAAGACACATTTTGATGTAAATATATCTAATACGAAACTTAAAAACAAGATTCAGTTACTAATCATCTCTAGTTCAAAAACAGATCTCCAGCTAGCAATCGACATAAGACGAATTTAATAAATAATATACTAGGGTGTTCTATTGTTATGTATAAAAATGTCAGTGTATAATGCAAGAAGGTATTAAGAATGTAGTTTGCTATATCGTTTAAAACAGAAAAGTATTCACTTGTATCGAAATACATTCAACAACGATTTCCAGTGAAAACTAAAGATAAACAGTAACCAAAAGAAAAAGTTAAGTTTGATTTAAGGAAAACAAAAACAAAAAAACAAACGAAAACCAAGTTTCGAACAAAAACATAATGTTTTATTTTAAAAGGAAACTGAAACAGATTTTTTTTTTTTTAAGTTATGACAAACCGATTTATAATGCCAATCCCTTACTATTGACACTAACTTTGCTATAAACATTTACTGAATTCTTTCCCACGACGCGCATGTGCCATAAACGCGAGTCAAGGAATCAACACGAGTCTGTGACACATGGTATACATTCGCTTCAAATGTTATTTCATTTTTTTTAATTGTTTCTCTCTTGATTAGAAAATTACTTTTCGTTCGTGTCAGCTTCTCATTTCGACAAATTACAGCTATTACAGACACTAGCAGCCATTATAGAAACATGCAGCAATACCAGCATAATCATGAAGTCAAGGTCGATAATATTTTCATAATAGCTTGTAAACTATTTTTACTTCGTGCCTCCATTTGGTTGAGTTATTTATAACTTTAAAAAACACTTTTCTTGTCTATATTTTAATTTCCTTTCGTGCCAATCGCTTCAAAAATAGAAAACAAAACACCAAAGCTTTATACTATGTTGTAATTCATTTTATTGAAACTTCGCTTCAAAGCTCACGCGAAGAAAGAAGACAGAAACAATAGAAGAACTAACCGCACGCACAATGTTTGTAGATAACATCTTGTAGACAAATTGACGCCATTGTAGAACGCTGGTGTGGATTATACAAAGAGTGACGAACTTCAGGCATACACACACTCACTTCGAAACGTTCTAGTGCTGAAAACCCAGCTTGTAAGTATTAAACATTTGTTTTAATAATAATATTTATTTGTTTGTTTGTTGTTTTCAAGTATTTGACGCAATTGTGTATACCCATTTTGAAATCTATTGAACGTATAAGTAGTACCAGAACATGACCCTTTTTTCATGTATGGTTGCAGGACTGAAGTCTTTGTTTACGAAGCATTCTAGGATTCGAATCCGTAGCTTTTGTTTTCCTGTATTATGTCAACCGGATTCCCACGTTAATAGGCACAAAACTTGCTTAATAATAATGCCGTCTGTTTGAACTAGTGATAGTATGACATAACATGAAGCATAATGATCGGAGTCGCATATGTTCTGATATAGGAGTGTCCGCCAGTTTTGACATTGTTAGTAATGGTTGGTACTAACATTATCTTATTACTGAGCCTGTAAGCTCTGTATAATTCTGTACAATCCCTGACATATCCACGATGTTTAAGGGGGTGGTGGTGTAGGGATGACAATATACGGAATGACGGAATTAAATATTCAAATTGCAATTTGCATGAACAGAAATGAATGCACATTTTGCATCTGTTGCACATAATCAAAACGTCCAACTAAACTGTATCTGTACTCCATGTCAGGCATTACTTCCATACCAGAATAATTTCGATAGATTTTATTTTAAACATGTTGAAATTCATGAGATTATGAAAATTATAAAAGTAATAAAAAGCAGATATGATTCCCATTAAGTTACTAACCCATATTGTTGATTACTTACTTCCCACTGGAACTTTCCCCAGCTCTTGGAAGTATGCACTAATTATACCCATAGCTAAGAAATCAAATGCCTCCGAACTGAGCGACTAGAAGCCCATAAGTATACTTCCTGCACTTTGGAAAATGTTGTAGAAGATTGTGCTCTAACAACCACCCTATTTCTATCTTCATGTAATCTTCTGGTTCCTTTACAGTCTGGCTTTCGTTCCATGCACAGCACATACACAGTGCTATTAAAGATCACTGATGACATTAAAGGCGCCATGGATGGATAAAGGAAAAATCACTCTACTAACGTTTATCTATGCAAGTCATGCTTTTGATTCTCTTTATATTGACTCCCTACTAACTACACTTTCTTCTTATAACTTCTCGCCAATTACAGTTCAGTGTTTCTGGAAGGTCGTCAACAGTGTGTTGTTTTCGAAAATCATTATTCTTCTTGGATAAGACATTGTCAGGAGTACCACAAGACTCCATATTAGGTCCACTACTTTTCAATCATTATATATATCCTGTTTTTCGTCATGTAAACATCATCTTTATGCAGATGATCTGCTGATGTAGTGGAAGCAATAAATAAAGACTTGTATGCTCTAATTGAATGGACTGTTAAATACTACCTATATTTAAATCATTTAAAGACACAAGCCCAAAACACGCTTTAAAATTGAGTAGACCAAAAGCCCAAAACACGCTTTAAAATTGAGTAGACCAAAAACCTTCCTCAAGTTGTGTTGAACGGCACTAAAATAGAATATACTAAACAATTGAGAAATCTGGCGAGTCAAATTACATGGAACGAACACGTAATACACATAACAAAGAAAGTGAATGCTACCTTGTACGCCTTAAAATAGCTAAAACACTTTCTTTCAATGACCCAAAAGATCCATTTTGTGTACACCTTAGCGCATCCATTATTTGATTATTTTGATGTAATATACAATGATCTATCAGTTAATTATTTTCCCGCTAAACTACAGCGGATGTATGACACCTGTATAAGATTCATTTACAATCTCATCCCTTACGATCATGTAAAACTAGCGTTAACTCGGCTGGGTTGACTTCCTCCGCTTGAGTATGAAACATAACATTTTAGTAAAAAAAAAAAAAAACGCACAGTATTATATAGCTCACAATGCTCCCTTCGTATTTATACTCAAATTATCAATTTGTTGCACGTCTTAGCAGTAACATTAGATCAGGAAACATTCTACTTCTTCCCAAACATCACCCAGAGATATGCAGTACATCTTTCATACCCACCAGTATTCGTCTATGAAACAAACTCCCCTTTCCAGTATGAGAATTATAAGATCAACATCAAAATTTAAATCAAGATACCAAAAATTATTCATGGACCCATGAATATGCAAGACACCCATTATCTACCAATTAACTTATGTCATTGAAGTATGATTGCGTTCATATATATATCAATATTTCCTTATAATATGTTATAGATATATTTTCTGTTTATTACATTTACAACATATCTGGTGTAGTAAAAAGTAATCCATTATTTTTGCATGACATTGAAGGCTTGACTTAGAATGATCCGATTTAGGTCACATATGCGCCGTTTTGTTCGATAACGTGTTTCCATTTGGAAGGTAATATCATGATGCCTCTCTCATAGAAGCCCTTGTCCCTATTGGCAAAAAATTGAGACAGTCGATGTTCACAAGCCTCTCTTGAAGCGAATTTTTCACCAGCACACGTGTTCGCCATGGACAGGAACAGATGGTAATCACTCGGTGCCAGGTCCGGACTATAAGGTGGATGCATAAGAACCTCCCAACCAAACTCCCGGAGCTTCTGGCGAGTCACTATCGATGTGTGTGGCCTGGCGTTGTCCTGGTGGAACACAATGCCTCTCCTATTGGCCAAAGCTGGGCGCTTCTGAGCGATTGCTGCCTTCAGACGGTCCAATTGTTGACAGTATAATTCCGAGTTAAGGGTTTGGCCGTAGGGGAACAGCTCATAGTAGATAATTCCCTGCCAATCCCACCAAACACACAGCAAAACCTTCCTGGCCGTCAATCCTGGCTTGGGCACCGTCTGCGCCGGCGCACCGCGCTTCGACCACGACCGTTTTCGCGTGACGTTGTCGTAAGTGATCCACTTTTCATCACCAGTCACCAACCGCTTCAGAAATGGGTCGCTTTTGTTGCGATTCAGCAGCGATTCGCAGATGGAAATTCGGTCCATGAGGTTTTTTTGCGTTAACTCGTGTGGCACCCATACATCAAGCTTCTTTGTGTATCCAGCCTTATGCAAATGGTCCACACGGTTTTTTGTGCAATGTTTAGCTCTTGGGCAATCGAAACAGTGCTTACATGACGGTCGGACGCGACAATGTCCATGATTTTATCGACATGTTCGACACGTGGCCTTCCAGTGCGTGGTACATCTTTGACGTCAAAATTACCGGAACGGAATCGACGAAACCAAAATTGCGCGTGATTGGCTGTTACAGTATCAGGACCATAAACACTATTCCCATTTGCAGCCGCCTGGCTTGCGTTTTCGCCTTTATCGAAGAAAAACTGTAAAATATAGCGTATTTTCTCTTTGCTAGTGTCCATTTTGACGCGCGCTCACACAACACTGAGTCAACTCATCACAACTATCTGAACAGTGTTTGTAGTACGCAATCTCATCGTTTGAACGCCATCTCGTTGAACCCGATCGGACTTATACAACGCGAGCTACAGATCACTGAAGCCATCTATTGGCAAAATAATGGATTACTTTTTACTACACCAGATACAGTATATTACAATTATTTTTATCTCGAGTATTCATTTGTTAAAAGTTTGCGATGTAATTATTCTTAATCAGCTATTGGTGTAACTTAGTGCAGATATAAGAGAGGGCCTAATGGCGCAAACCTCGCAAGTGTAATTCAAGACATGAAATAAATTAAATAAATGAATAAATATCTGACGATGCGTGTGCATGGCATCACGAGAAATAAATCGGAAATGTATTTACAGAAGTCGAATATTAGAATTTAATTGTAGTAAATAATCGAATATTAGAGTAATTAGTAAACGAATATTCGAACAGTAATAACTATTTGGACAGGAGAAGATCGGTGCATTCGCAGAATGGCTATGACAGATTGGAAGGCATCTGCAACTTCCATTTGAGCGACATCACAACACGGAACTGTTGTGAGCTGATTATTAGCGACTGGTTTCCATACGAAGCGTCCCTTGATCTGTTTGCAACACACTCTACTCCTGTTCATAATAAATTCGTCTTCGGTGGTGTCGCGCTAAAGCATCTTGTAGGGTAAAATGGAACTCTGTCCTCTTCACGGAACAGAGCCGTTTCTGCCTTGGTACCACTGACGGCTGACGCACAGTGACGCCGATCCGCTGGCCAAGAGTAAAAAATAGAAGTGATTGGTCTCAAAATCTGTACTCGTTCCTTTTTTTTGGGAGGGGGGGGGGGGTGTCTACGAATCTGAAGTCAGAGTTGCAAAATGTAACTCCAATCATCCTCTACTGACAACCCCCCAACTCGTGAAACAGTCTGTATATCTTGTTTGCTTTCGATTTGGGTGAGTAGCCAATTGAAACACGTGTTTTAAGGCTAACTATTACGTTTTCTACGTGTAACACGTATTTCAATTGGCTATTCACCCAAATCGCAAGCAGTGCAAGCTTTCATGAAAATCTGCCCCTACCCTAGTCTGCAGGATTACCATATCTTTCGCCCATCGAGCATGTATGAAACATGATTGGACGCCTGCTCGAGCTTATCCGCAACCAGCAATGACTATTACGAATCTGACCGGATGATACAACACATAATCTGCTGTCAAAGTTTCAATCACCTAACACTACTCCTTTATAATGTCCAGCTTTAATTTTCCGTCATTGTATCTATAGTGACGTCACATGTTGATCTGTTCGGTAGACCTCACGTATGTTTTATGTATTGACAATACTTGTACTGATGCGTGTGGACAGAATCGATTATTTTTCTTTTCCTTTTATTCAATATAATGTGTTAGTTTGAAAGACGGAAATAGATTCATTGTTGTTTTAGGAAAAGAGCCTAACCATGCTGAATCTATGGGTAGTTCGTCTTTAAGCATTTTTGTTCTATGGCCAAAGAGATATAAAGAAAGAAAGAAAACGATGTAAAAAGAGTAAACTCTTCTAGAACATTGAAAGATCGCTGTCAGAAGTTTTTTTTATTTATTTTTGTCATTCTTTCTTCCGTGTATTGGCCAATGGAGAGGACTTCGCCCTTTTCCAAGTTTTCGTCAAGTAATGAGGCTTTTCAACTTGGTTTCGTTGCAAGACATTCGTCTTCCTTATTCATTGAGAAACTGTCGCTAAACTAAGTTTTTCCCATCTAGCAATAAAACTACTTGTGATGTAGGTACTGGCAGCAACTGATGTCATTTTCTTTTTTAAAAAAGAAAGAAAATGTATAAGGTACCGTAAACGTCCTTGAAATTCACTGTACCCAGTTTTTTTTGTCTCTCTCAAGATTAAGAATAAAAGGAGGTTGAAAAATATTTGGCAAAAGTGATATTGTTCCCGACAAGTGGTTTATTATTCCTTTTATGTTTTCTGCACACGAAACACATAATCTTTGTCGTGGTTAAGGTGCTCATTTTAAGAAGGCTATCAAAATCTAAGCAGATAAGCAACGGATTACCACTTTCATTTTCCTCTAGTTATTTATTGCTATAATACATGGATATAAATACCGTAGACGGGTCTACTTCTAGCGACCCGAAATTGAAGCCAGCACAAGACGTGAGTACATGGCAGGTGTAATTGATTAGAAAAAACAACTGAACATCACGTTCCGTACAACACCATATTGACACAGGACCAATCGTAAATGCTTCCTTTCCTTCCTGCCTTTTACTGAAAAACTAAAGGAGTCAAATGAAGGAACCTTCGGAATGACTCTACAGAGGAAGTATTTTGGACGTTGTACACTTTGCGAATATAGGGACATCTTTGAAAAGCATGAGTCATTAAAAACGCAAACAATTGTGTCGCAGCCTAGCGGGAAGGGTTTTAAAAACGATTGCTTTGCTTCATAATAAATACGGACGAAGTCGAAGGTTCACCGACCAGTGGGCAGGTCTTTCATTACAACTGTTGAGTAAATAATTTGAAGAAGAATCTCCTGAATACCTAAATATCCTGTTTTACGTTGTAATGGCGGAATGCAGCTACAATTGACATTATTAATGTACATAAGGTAGGTAGTGTTCACTGTTTTTCCGTGGTTAGGGTCGCGAAATTCTGTAAAGCACGAAGTGGTCGTGGCTCAGTTGGTAGATCGCAGGGATTCCGACAGGACTTTCAATTTGTGGGGGGAGTAAAGTAAGGGAGGGTGTAAGTGGAATCATGCACGATTTCTATCGATTTTTGACCGTATGAATTTTGAAAGTTTGTGGTATTCTCGAGGATTTGGGGGTGACACCCCCACAGGTTTTTTTGGTAGAGCGATAGATTCGCATTCTGTAGGTCCTAGATTCGATAATAACGACCGACCATCATAGCAGGTATGATTGAGGGGGAAAGCGAATACAATTAATTGATAGAATGATTCTGAGACAGAAACAAGGAACCAGAGGAATTGAACTGAGAAGAGTTAGTTCGTCTTGAAAAACCTGCCGCTTTCAGCTTGTCTTGAAAGTCGCTTATATCGGATCGGCAGTGGGTAGGCAGGCGGGTTCAAACCTCATGGATCGAGCGGACGTAGTTCAGAGCTAGAAAGTTTGGTTAGCATTCGGGAGGTCGTGGGTTCAATCGCAGCGGCCTACAGCCCTGACTGAGGTTTTTCAGGGTTTTCCGCAGTCACACTAAGCAAATGCCGTGATGGTACCTTCAACTTAGACCCTGACCGACAACTACCCGCTTCTTTTTCCTTCTCCTGACCAGGCCTGGGCCTTAGATGCCTGAAAGTCGTAAATAAAGTTCAAACTTCACTGGCGACCATCCTGACTGAAATTTTCCAGGGTTGTCTTTATTAAGCGAATGCCGGAATGACACTTAAGTGAGATCCTGACCGGTACATTTCCCATTCTTTCCTTTACCGTATCCTGGGCCGATTTAAAGATGTATTTCAATTCAATTCAATTATACAAAAGACAATTTAACTCAATAATTATTTTGATCAGATCATTTATTGTAGTACTTTTCTATTTTACGCACAGGAGCAAGACAGAATGGTGCACCACATACAGCGTATACTAAGAATAGCGCTTTAACTTTATTTTAATTTTGCAACGATCCTCCCCCACAATGCAAGAAGATGCTAACCTAAAATAAATTGTTCCTTTCCCTGTGCAAATAATAACGGCTACTCCCAAATGCCACGAAAGAATAAACAAACAAAGAAAGGAACGACTAACTCCATTGATACAAAAAGGTTGGAACAGCGGGAGAAACGTGGGACCTTTCTACCCACACCACCGGTTTTCATGCGGGATCACTTCCTCGTTTTTAGGCGCGCTCGCTTTTTTCATCAATCAATTCATAGGTGGCGCTAGTTTCCACAAGAAACAACTGAACGCTACAAAGATGGCGGTAACGAAGGAGGCATGAAGAATGCATCTGATGTATCCTTCGCCAAAGGAGGCAAAAAAGTACACAAGGAAAAGAGCCAACGTTTTGTGGACTGTCCTTAAGATGGCAAAACTTCCGGTAGAAAAGGAAATAGGAGATGAAGGATGCATTTAGGATATGGCCATAATGGTCCAATCTTCCTCCTCTGCTCCTTAGCTAGGTCTCCCTCCATTCTTTGCTTCCACACGCCTAGGCATAGGCCAACCAATAAGATGCAAGTTAATTCTAATTTAACAGGCAAGATCAATCGAAAACGGGCGTCAAGTTCTCCTAGCTTAATTGTATTGGGTCAGTCAATCCATCTACCGTATTTACATCCATAGCTATAATGTAATTATTATAGGGTTTTCCTTCCTTAACGACTAGAAGGATTGTTATGGATCCCGAAAAAATATAATTATGTAAATTATTTAAACCAGTTATTGCTACAAGGGGGGGGGGGGGGCCGTGACTAGTAAGTTTACCCTATTTAAGTTTTAACCTAAAGTCAAACATTTGTCATGAGGTTTACACTTAATAAAGCAAATAATATTCAACTAGGCACTCAGCTAAATAGGTCTAAAATGAACAAACCATGTGTTTTATAGTTAACGGAGCTTTTTAAAAGTACTTCAGTAATAATTGAAGACTGAAAGGCCGACTTTTCATATACGCGACTCCCAAT
>JAGDQP010001662.1:686-74024 GCA_022664845.1 Lepisma saccharinum
TCTTTGTACCAAATTTCAGGTTTCTATCTTGAATAATGTGGAAAATGCTTTTTGGCAGCCATCTTTGATCTAAAAAGGCGATTTTTCAATTTTTTAAAAATATTTGCGTAATCTATACATTAAAATATACCATTCTACCAAATTTTGTAATTTTCGCTCACATAAAGCAGAAAAATTGTGTTCAGCGCGCAACATGCGTTTCTTTCTTGTCGTGCACAAAAAATCTTTCTTTTTTTAAAATAGTAATTCATAAAACAAAATTGTCTTTAAATGGTTGCAGTCCTGGCCATCTAGATTATGTATTCTGAAACAAGTGTCTTTGAAAATGTACTTACTGCGCGCCTACATGCTTTTCTTTCTTGTCGTGCACAAAAAATCTTTCTTGTTTTAAAATAGTAATTCATAAAACAAAATTGTCTTTAAATGGTTGCAGTCCTTGCCATCTAGATTATGTATTCTGTAACAAGTGTCTTTGAAAATGTACTTACTGCGTGCCTACATGCTTTTCTTTCTTGTCGTGCCTAAACAAAATATTTCTTTCTTTTTTAAAATAGTAATTCATAAAACAGAATTATCTTTAAGTACTCGCAGTCAACGCCAACTACGTTACGTATTCTGTTTAAATTTATTTTAAGGCCTTTAGATAACTATGGCTCAGGCCGTATGGATAATATTGAAATAAATTGGCGCAATAAACAAAATGCAACAAAACGAAATCTACCCTTACAGTGTTTGTTCACCACATCGCCAAGTGGTATCAGCAGGCATCAATTCAACAACCTCTAGCACCAAAGGTAAGTGCTCTACCAACTGAGCCAGCGTGGTCCCCTACGTATTTTGTATAAGAGTGTATCACATAATATTGAGCGCCCTCATGCTTTTAATTTTAGCCATGCTTAAACAAAATCTTTCTTTCCTAAATAACGTACGTTTATTTGCCACAATTAGTGTTTGTGTTTGCTACCTTTTATGGCGTGTATGTTTCATCCTTTTAAAATCGGGAGAAAGAAAATACTTGGTCTTACCATATGTTTCCAACGACGTTATTTTTGTCCTTATTGTCGTCCTATTTTCACTGTGCTTCACAGATCTGAAAATAAACAGAAAAAAACATTGTAATTAATTTACGGCTAAAATATATTCGTACAGTTTTATTTACAAAAAATAAGCTAAAATGGTTAATTCATTCAATCATTTTTTAAAATATTTTCCTCAGTCCCACCAGGCAAATACATAAATGTGCACTTTTATATTAGTTCTACACTCCCATACTTTTTCCTAACTTTTTGCTCTAGCCAAAGTATAAAAAAAACACGTGATTTACTAATTGCATTTTTCTTAGTTTCCCTCAGTTCGACCATGCAAATACCACCGTATTAATTTCATATAAGTCCAGGACGGTTCCCTTTTTTTAAAATCCTACCTTACCCAAAATTAAAAAAACAACAACAACATATAATTGACTAACTGCGTTTTTCTTATTTTCCCTCAGTCCCACCATGAA
Source organism: Lepisma saccharinum (assembly GCA_022664845.1). Taxonomy (NCBI): domain Eukaryota; kingdom Metazoa; phylum Arthropoda; class Insecta; order Zygentoma; family Lepismatidae; genus Lepisma; species Lepisma saccharinum. The sequence goes on from JAGDQP010001662.1 coordinate 2,191, forward strand.
AATACTGCAATAATAGGTTGACATAAGTCCTGGGCAATTTCCACCCTGTGATATTTCTTAGTTTCAACAAACAAATACAGAGGTAGTAACTTGACGTACAAAATCAACATGCATAAATACAAAATGTGGCTGTAATTTTCTTCACGTTCTATAAATTAACATTTTATCGGCCAAATGGTATATGCCAATAGTCCATTGAGTCTAACATCCCACGTTCCAGTCCCGGTTAAAGCCTTGGTATGCATTTTATCTTCATACAAAAAGCCAGATCGTGATGGGGCAAAGTAAAAATTAAGTTAACTAAAGATTTTAATAATAAGAAAATATTATATTCTCAATTGATTGACGTAGCTGCGTAGATGAAAAATCAGTTCATTTCGCGTAACAAATATAAAAGTATGTTTCTTAAACACGGTGATTGAATAATTATTCTAAAAATGTTTTCTATGATAAATCCATGTTCTTTACTTACCGACAAATTGTCTCCTTAATTCGCACAAAATAATACACACGCCTTGTTACAATACTGTACTGTTCAGTACTTAAACAAATTCAATACTAATTCCCACAGCCAAGCTGGATAAATGAATTCAGTCGTCTGTTCTTTTTTTCTTGGCATTGGTCTCTAGGCTCTCAGTTGATTAGATCTTCTTGTATTGTCTGATAAAAAAAAGGATCATGAAAAAAAGGTAACTCTTGTTTTTTCTTTTAAAACTAAATTAACTTTCAGCCTTCAAGGATCCCCCCGCCTCGTGTGGTTTGAATCAGAAATTAAAAATGGTTCTTCAACTATTTTCCCCCTTTCTTTCCAAAGTTCATTATTTTTTTTCTATATTTTCTCTACGTCCAAAAGCCTTCAGGGGGAGTAGATTTGCGTGTCGTCTATAGAATTCATGCTACAAGCTCGTGTTCAATTAATGCGTAATTAAATCATGGGGTAGATTTGTGTGTTGTCTATATTTTTTCGTTCAAGAAACTCTTGTTTTAACTTGTTTCGTAAATTCATTCAAGGAGGGGTGCCTCAAATAGCGACCTGTCAATCCACGGAGTGAATTTGTGTGTCGTCTATAGAATTCAAGCAATAACCAAGTGTTTAATTAATGTGTAATTAAATCATGGTGTAGCAGGCTGTTGTGTCCCTACTAGGACCACAGCGATTGTAGCAGCCACATATTCAGGGTCATATCGGGTGCCCCTCGGACGGTACACGAAACGGTGCGCTTCATTCAATGTTTGGAACATGGATTCATCTGAGAAAGCTACGTTTTCCCAGTTGCGTTCCACATTCGCATATGCAAATGCGAGACGGTACATTTTGTGTTCTTCTGAGAGTTTTTCCTTCACAGCAGCAAAACGGCCGCGTAATCCAACCTGACGAAGCCTTCGGAAGCGCTGTCTGCGTACTACCAGGAAAGTGGGAATCTTAACTTAGCTGTCTAAACGTCCTTAGTGGGTCTAACCGGGCTTCATTTACTAATCTCGCATCTTCCGCCTTGGTAGACACACGAAGACGATCAGGAGATCGTAAATTGGCAGTCTGACCTGACCTGTGATTGCCGAATCAATCGCCTGGCTGTAGTGTCCGGGATACACATTTGTCTTCCAGCTGCAGTTGCAGTATAGCCCTCTAACTCCCACGAGGTAATTACAGCTGAACGTCTGTCCATGATGTGCATTGCTCTCAGCTGTGAGCAGCAAAGAAACAAGTAACAGCAGGTAACTGGCATGTGATTGGTTAATTGCAGGGCAACCCCCTTGTGGGAAACGTTTTGGTTAACGAAGAGTTGCGCAAGCAATCTTAAAATGCTGCAAGGAATATAATAAAAATATTAATAGTTTTAATTAATAAATTTTCATAAATAAGAAAATATGTTATAATAAACAAAGTTAATTGTTATACTAGCTTTACACCTATAAAATATACATTCTTGATTTTAACATAGAAAAAATATCCGCAGGTTTGCTTTGTTACGAAAACAACAGAGAAAATAAATTCAATTTAATCTTCCTTATCTAAAATAAGAAACTTGTAAAATCGTGCACCTACTGTGACTGAATCTGGTGGTAGTTTAATAAGACAAATCTTGGAAGTATTTCACTAGTTAAAACAGTAACTCGTGGTTAAAAACCAACAATACAATAAAGTGGGTTTGAGCTCTCCTCAAGTCAAGTATTTTTCTTACTAGTTAATAAGACAATACTAACTTCTCTTCATCAGGTCACAAAAGTGTAGAATTAGCCAGCAACATAGAGAGAAAAAAAATTTCAGATCCGTGGGAAGTACATCAGTCTTCTTTACTGAAGAACAGTTTAGTATCTTAGTAACTCATCGTTAGTAGGGATTAAGATATTAAGCTTTTGGGATATTGAATTTGTATGAATTTTGAGAATCGTGAATTTTCTGCATGGCACGTGGATCCGAATTTGGATACAACAACATTTACTTAACTTATATTGAACGTTCACATATAATATACCGACGTTGTGTCAATATTCACCACTTATCTGATGTTATGTTTTATACATAATAATTACTTACGTCCTGAAATACTTGTATAGATGTATATAAAACTTATTATTATTGTTTTATCTAATTATTAGTGCTTTGGGGAATATATAATTACATAAAAATTAATTTTCCAGAATAGGATTCGAAGGCACGATTAGAAGGCATGCGCTGTACCACTGAGCTAACATGAACACATCTATATATTTCCTTCCGATAGAACTCCTTCTGATGAAACATGACAGACTTTTCGGTGTTCAAGACAATGAAATTCATATACGTTACAACGTTGTTGTTTTTATCTCCTATATCTTGTTGTACTACTTGTATGAATGCGAGTACTAATTTTTTTTCATTGCAAATGTGCTTTTATCTATGGAGAGATAGAAAGCAAAACGATTACTTGCTCAGATATATAGATGGCTTAGAAATACTGTATCATTACGCGTTTTAATGAATGCTAGTTTTTATACACTTAATAATATTTCAACATGTCTTATTGCACTTAAAAGAAAGAAAAGCTTCTGCACTTTTTCTCCCAATAGCAAAGGTTCATTCAGGGCTCGAACCTGGCATCTTTTAGTTTACTGCTTCCGTAGATTCCCGAAGTTAGAGCGTTTTCAGCTGAAAATTGCTGTAATCAATGCGTTCATCCTTGTTGGAATAGAGTATACATCCTTAGTGTTGATCAGAAGATCATATGCACAAGCCCTTCAACTTGGCGGTTGTTTGGTTCAGTGAAATTTAGTACTACTACTTGGTGATAACGATGGTTGTCCAGTGTTCTTTTAATCGATATTATAGGTAATAAATACAAGTATTAAATTTCAGGAGCAAACATATTTTGAAACTACAGGGACATCTCCCTACAATGTGTTCAGAATATCAGCCGATGCAAAAGTCTGATATTGGTACTGAAATTTTGACAACAATATAAGGAACTTTAGATTTTACTTAATTCCTCCGTAATGTCTCAAATTTCTCAAGCAAGCGAAAATGAAAAATGAAAGGAACACTAAGGTAGATCAAAAATTATTTAAAAGTGACAACAGTATAAATATTCAAGTGTTTTTCAAAGCAAGGGAATATCCCACTTCATTTTCTGTTAAAAAATAACATTATCAGCATATGAAATTCGAAATCTAGTTCACAAATAAATTTAAATGCATGTTGCATATTCCTTGCATGTTCGAGTCCCACCAATGCCATAAATATTTTTTTCTAGCCTACTTACTTCTTTCAGAATTAACTTGTACATTCTCAATAAATACGGAAGTTCATTTTTCGTATTTCGGCAATAATCAGAACTAACGGAATTAATGCATTAAACATGCCTTACAGAAGGGAAAATAATTAGTAGCATCTATGTATTTGCATTGTGAGATTAAAGGGAGTACAAAATTGTATTATTATATTTCAATTTCGATTGATTTAAATAAATGTTATTTAAATCATAATTTAAAACAGATGATTTTTTTTAAAACAATGACCTAATAGAAAATATTATTATAAAACGTAGAAATAAAGTGCAGTACTTTTAATCATACTGTGATTTGAATCATATGTAAGCTTGAAATTTGCTTATTACTTCCATATGTGATGATATACACTTATGATATAAACCAAAACTAAAACTTCGAACTTAAAATTAAAAAAAAAAACTATCTGGTTAGTTCATTTTGATTAGTGAACTTTCAGAACAGAACGTAGATACCCAATTCATATTATAAATTTACAGTTTGTATTACAAGTATGTTCATTTTTGCAATACATTTGAAAGCAAACACACAGAAAACAGAAAATCCAGTTTTTGTTTCTTAACATAACCTACTTCGTGTACTTGCATAAAATTATATGTTTTCTGCAGAATTTTCTCAAAAGCAATTTATACTAAATGGAAATACAGTTTTATATACAGGGTTGGACAAAAAATCTAAAACGTTTGAAAAAGTGTGAAAATCATACCTAGTATGGTGTGGGGCCTCCTTTTGCGTCCAAAACAGCTTGGATCCGACGTGGAATGGACGTATACATTTCCTGAATCGTGGTGTGTGGAATGTTGTACCATTCTTCCTCCAAAACATGCTCCAGTTCCTTAAGGGATGATGGTGGAGTTTAATGAGACCGAACACGGCTTTCTAACACAGACCACAATGGCTGAATGATGTTCAGATCTGGTGATTGTGGGACTCAGGGGAGGTGTGATAGCTAATGGTCATTCTCCTCAAACCATGATTGCACCGTGTTTGCAGCGTGACAGGCTGCCAAATCATCTTGGTAGATGCCATCACCATCCGGGAACAATATGTGGGCCATGGGTAGAATCTGGTATCCCAAAATGGCCTCATACGTCTTAGCATTCATCATTCCATGCAGGGCTATGATGGGACCTGCAGAGAACCACGATATCACTGCCCATACTGTAACAGAGCCACCCCCATGCTTTACAGTTGGGTTCAGACAGTCTGGATCATAGGCCTGCGACGGTGTTCTCCATACGTAAACACGACCGCTTGTTGGAAACAAGGTGTCGGTCGATTCATCGGAATATATTACGTGTTTCCACTGATCAAGCGTCCACTCCTTGTGGTCCTTGCACCACTGGATACGCCGCTTCGCATTTACTGCTGTGACCAGAGATTTGACGATCGCGGCCCTGCCATGAATTTCATTTTATGAAGTTCCCGTCGCACTGTTTTTGATGAAACCGGGTTCTGTAGGCCGGAATTGAGTTCAGACGTAATTTTCATTGCACTGGTCTGCTTTTTAACTGCTACAATCCGTTTTAATGCCCTCCTGTCCCTATCTGACAGGATTGTCTATCGACCACTGTTGTGCTTAGCAGACATTGTTTGCCCATGCATTGTGTATGCCCTCGTGACATTGGACACAGTGAATGTCGATACCCGCACAATGGTCGCCACTGTTGTCACTGAAGCTCCAACCAGACGGGCACCAACGATCATGCCTCTTTGGAAGTCTGTCAGGTCGCCCATTTTACCGCACCACTTGCACACCACGACACTCACAGTTGAACTGGGTACTGCTGACGGAAGAGGAAGGTCCACATGACACATTGAAAACAAAACACGATCGGCAACCGCAACACGTTGTACAGTGGCGGGCCACACTTACGTGTCCTGTATGACGTGTTTTTTAGATTTTTGTCCAACCCCTGTATGTGTACGCTGAAGGATGAAACTGCAAAGCTGAGTAAACATTATTGGTTTGATGCGTTAATAACTCTCGTTAAATTCAATTGTATCTAAGGACTATAGTAACTTTGGATTAAACCGAATGGATGATGATGAGAGAATTAGTAGAATGAAGAAAGTGGGAGGAAACAAGAGTAGCCTGAGAAAACCCACGTACACAGTTGTTTGTTCATTACAAGGCCCACACATAATGAGCCGGGATCGAATGTGGCACCGCACGGTCCAGAGTTGAGCGCTCTACTAACGAACGACCTCTTCTCCAAAATATATGTAATACTTAAAGGAATACTAGCTATTTACTACTATTACTCTTTATCATCAAGTAGTAGTAGTAGTAGTTATTACTATTCGAATCATCAGTTCGGGTGTAGGGGTTGTTCATCCGACCTTCAGATGAACACTCAGGAGGTCCGCGGGCAATCATTCGAAATAAATTATTCCATTTTCTTCCCAGATACAATTGAGTGTCAAAAAGGTGTAGAACAAAGATTGAATTGTTTAAATCAGTGGTTCTCGTTATTTGTTTTGTTCGCGGCACATTATTATTTGTAGTACGATTAAGCGGCACATAAACATACGAGTTGAAAACAATGCAGGAGTCATAAAAACAAGGAGATTAAGTGTCTCATTAATGCATCTCAATATAAGGCGTAAACAAACCAGTAATTTCCTTTAAAAAGTTCAACCCATGAATATATTTTCTTGTTTCAATCTCAAACTATATATCGCGTGAAAGAGTTTGAGTGAATCACTGATGGCCGGTTTCACCGATCTTCCTTAAATGCTAAGGAAGAGTTAAGTCAATTTAACGTAAGGAAGCGTTAAGTCCATTTAACGCTTCCTTACAGCGCTAGAGTATTTCATGAACCTCCCTCAAAGTTAACAGTCCCTCAAACACGTTCGTAAGGATGGGGTTTTCCTCCGTTAATTGTTTCCCGCGACCTTAAATTACGTAGGAATATGACGGCCAACTATGTTGATTACATTGTATGATTTATATAATCCTAATATATATCCTTGTACACTCTCGGAAATAACGTTGCTTTCGTACCTAGCAATGTAAATATGATGGTCGATTCGACCATGTTTATATAAGAAGTACTTAGGAAGATGCAATTTTTAGGACAATTTTACAGGCAACACATTTGTGTGCAATGTATAATGTGCAAATAGTACCGTAGATTATAGTTTCCTAATGTGCCTTGAACAAACAAAATGAAATGGCAATCTGAACTCTGATATATAAGGCTTATGTCGGGAATGTCTGATATCGTGGCTTTACTATTCCTTCGAGTATGTATTCAGAGCGGTTCCCATAATGCATTTTAAATATTCTTGATAGAATACTGTTTGAGAAAGGGGTGGGCAATGCATTTGTTTCTTTAAAACTTTCGGGTTGTAGTGACTATTACTAGTTATATAACCTTGACTTTCTACATGAACATGACTTACATCTTAGTCAAAGTTACTCATAACATTCGGAGTATAGCCGTCGTGTGTAGTTGAGGGAAAGCACTCCATAAGTAGAACTTTCGTAGAAACCTTCCTTGTACACTATAAGATGATTCCATTGTGGATAAATTTGCATATTGTCTTGCACAATACAACTGCAAACATAATGCGCGCGTGTGTATATATAGCATTGGGATGCTTTACTATTAAGTTGAATGTATCTCCTTAACCACATATAAAATGTAATGCATGTCTCTTTTTAAATAAATACATGCTAAATCTAGCAAAACTAGTCTGTATTTATCGGAATAAAGAGAACATTCCAATAACTGTAATTCTTTATATAAGTCACTTCTGTTATGTGGCATTGAATTATGCATTTCCAATGTAGTTATTTGCATTATTTCGGTTCCGTACAATGCAGAAGAAGGTTATATAAAATAACCAACACACATGCATCATTGAAGAAGTGTCCTTGCATTCATGCTCTTCCCACTTGATTTTGTATCGCTGTTGCATTAGATGCATCCAAAATAATTATATTGAAAGTGCATCCACCTTTCATATAATAGATGTAGCAAATATAAAGAATTAGTTAATTAACTACGTAAACAGGTAAGCTACGAAGGGAAAGAATTAAAGCAGTTCGTATCAACATAATCGAGGAATGCTTATAGCCTTATCTGTTTCTATTTGTAGAGTGTCGAAAATATAAAAGCTGATCGCACCAATGGTTGACCAAATAAGTAGCATTTCAAGTGTAAATAAGAACTGAAGTTTATATAACAATATTAATAATATACAGGGTAGTAAGGTTACTACCGACATACTTCGGGAGGTGATAGTACAGTGAAAAATAAAGAAAAAAAGCCCAGGGAACGGGGAGGGAAATTCCGAGGCGTTACGGAGCTACAGCCTGCCGAAAGCGTGGGAAAATGAACTTCAGAGCGGATTATTGCGAAGACGAAAAATCGGAGAGTAGGCGGTTGAGAGTAAATTAGAGGAAGTCACACCCGAACTATCCAACAATCCATATTGGAAAATGCTACAAGCAGGGCGCAACGGATTCCCCAAAGGAAGTAGGGGATTCCCAGAAAATCTTCCAAGTAAAGATGGGTCGAAAGGACCACAAATGGGATAGGTTGCCAACAGGTAACAGTAATTCATTACCGGCACATCGATGTCTCAACGAGAATTAATGTTATGACCATTATTATAAAATCATGCGTGGTTGCAAATCAGACAGGAGTGATGATTAAAGACAGTCAACGAGCGTTTGACTTATTTATTAGCAATGAGAGAGACTAAGAGTGTCCAGTCGGGTGGTGGTGAGTACGCATCTCAACAGCTGCAGTGTAGTAAAAAATACGTCCTCGTTGGTCGAGTGGTCAGTGCTATCAGGCGTCCGTGATGTCACAGAAGTCTTGCATTGAAGCCCGCCTGGAAAAGAATCATGTGTATGATGGAAGCTAACAGATGCAAAGGATGGACGGAGGGTATTGGTTAATGAAGAGGCACGTTTGGCTGGTTAGTAGAAAGAACGCAACGTAATACAGCAGCCAAAGAAGCATGACATTGAAGAGAGAAAACAAACACGCGTGTGTACGAGACATCAGGTGTCAGCCGATGCAAGGCAAAAAGTAGCAAGTTTTCCATACGATGTCACAAGCTTAAATAGTTCAATCTATCTAATCTACAGAAGAAAGAATGCGTTAACGGGCATGAGGAATTCTAGCTTCGTCGTAAACGTCCAGGAGTAACTTTGTAGCTGCAGTTATGGCCACAATGTAGTGAGTGTATGTAGCAATGTGTAGCTTAGTATGTTGTTGAAAAGAAAACACTTAGCAATATCATACAAAAAGAAGTTGAGGGTGTTGGAATGCACTAACGATCACAATGACTCGCACTGGTCGAGAGGTTAGTATGCGTGCTTCGTGTCCCAGTCACGAGTTCAGCTTCCGTCCGGGTCTCCAGAAAGCAGTCGTTCGGAGCCAACTTGACCATATATTGTAGGTCTCGTCCTTACATGCGCACCAGTTCGTTTATAACTCGTATAACAATTCAATCAAGCACGAGACCCCAGGAGTGAATAGTATTTGGTCTACTTCGCGTTGGAGCGGATTTCAGGACCTACACAGAAATATGGATGGGTATAGGCAATTCTAGTACTTAAACTACGATACATGAAATAATCTAATGCATAATCAGGGGAGAGGAGGGTAGCGAGCACAGTCTTTATTACGGGCTAGGTGACGAGACGACGATTTGGCATTGACACTCCATCACATACAAACAACGTCCTAATGACAAATTCTGCATCTTCACTGTAATCTGACCCTCTCGTGCAACGGAGAGAGTCGGAGTCGCAATCGAATCCACAACCTTGACCAAAATACCGCTGGTACGTGACACAGGCTAACGAGCGCAATACTCATACACTGGAGAATACACAATACAGCGTTCGTACAAACTAAACATCCAAAGTCCCATAGTCGAGTTCCAAATTAGAATAGCTAGAATTTGCATATACCTTTTTTCGGGTATTCTATGTAAGGGCTAACCTAGTTAGGCTGAAGGAATATGGGGTGATGTAGTTAAGCATTGCCCGTATTAGGTTAGTTTAGCTATTTGTTAGTTGTTACATCACGTTAGATTAGTTTAGCATACGAGCTCGGAATCATATTAGCTATTATTTATTACATCGCGTTAGGTTGGTTTTGCTTATTGTTATCACATTAGGTTTGGTTTGACTACGGTTTAAATAGTTAGGTTTTACTTTGCACCGATTTTATCTTGCACTTTGATGGTTATGTAAACTCACATATAGGTATCGGAAAGAAAAACATGTCTAGTTTGTATTATATTACATTACCTGTGTTTATTTAAATGGAAAGCTGATATAGGCAAAAGCCAAAATTTTAATTATTGTTATGTTGTTGATCAGTACGAATCTCTTTTGGCGTGTTGGTTTTGTTTCGCGAATTACGGGAAAGTTAGAATTTTCGGGAAGATAGATGTCGCAGATTTATGTACGGGAAAGTAGAATATATATTGTAACTAAGAAACTATTATATTGTACATTACCTGTTGTCATATAAATTCAAGTATTTTCTCCTTTCAAACATCTGTGCGGGTTTTAAGTTGTGAAAATGTTTTATGTCAAGGTTATGGACCAAGTCAATGTAAGATCAAGTTGTCTGTAATGTCTTTGTCTTGATATGGTCTTGATAGGGATTTGTGAGTAGAAATAAATAAATATTGTAATAAACTTCTGTTAATTTACCGTCTTAGTTTTTATTCGGTTTCGCATGAAGTTGGCTAGAGATCAAACTTCCAACTCATATGCAAAGTTTCGTCCCGCCTCACTTGAGGTTAATATTAAAGAGGGCATCTTGGTGATCTTCTCTAAGTGCTTAGGTTCAGGTGTCAAGGACTTACGAATAACCCTGAGATATATAAAGGAAAAACGATAGTTCAGAGCAGCGTATCAACGTTAAAAGAGATTGTAGACGCACAGCTTCAACATTGGACGATTCAGTTCCAAAGAATATAAACTAAGGAGAACCCACTACAAGTATATACCATTACATTATGGCTTTCAAGCACGGGGCACTTGAGGAAGCACAAGGATATGATTGGAGTTTAAGCGAGGAGGAAGATGAAGGACACGACAGAAGTAAACGACAAGTTGCGAGATTAGAAGCAGAACGTCCATCAGGAGTAATGTCTAAGAAAGCAACGTTGGAAGAGAGATTGATGGCTTGGTTCGATCAGAAGTTTAAGGAAGAAGATGAAAAACGAAGAAGATAAAAGGCAGAAAGAAGAAGAGAAAAGGAAGAAAAAATATTAAGAGAACAAGAAGAAAAGGGAGAAAAAAGAAGAAGGGAGAAGGAAGAAGAAAGTGAAGAGTTTTTTTAAAGGCTAAATCAAGCATTATATGGCGAAAAGCATAATGAAGAAACTCTGATGTCTACAAGTTCAGTGAGTCATTCAGTGGAGGTAATTCAATACTCACAGGAGTTGTTGATAACGAAGGAGAATATACATTGCCAAGAAAATCAAATACTATATCAAATGGAAAGGGTTCAAGCGATTCATAATATACAGAGTTATCATATAATGAGTCAAGAAGGACGAGGAGATTGTCAAGAACTATTGGGTAATCTGCTGGAACAAGATAAAGGAAAAGTAGGCCTAATTGTGGTTGAGAATACGATGGAGGACTTGGATTGCGGGAATAAAGTAATGCAATTAAATCAGTTAATAGGCAAGGAAGATTCTGAGGTTTCAACTTGGAAGCAGCAGAACGAGCAAAATAGAAAACGAAGACAAGAAAACCAAGAGAAGTTTGAAGCGAAATTGCAAGCGGAGCTTAAACTAGTAATCAGTAAAAGGAAGAATCAACAAATGAATAAGCAAGCTAAACCTGATGATCAATGTAAATGGCAGGAGGGTCAGAGTAATATTAAACCAGAAATCCAAATAGAGTCTGAAACAAGAAAACCGAGAGCAGATGTTACGGAAATGGAATCAAGGACGATTGTCACTTGACGGAAGCAAGAAAGAAGTGATAATGTAAAAGGTGCAGTGTGCAAGGGTAATGGTAAAGAAAATTCGGTAAAGGATATTATCAACTGTAAGAAGAAGAGTAAGGGTCAAAAGAATAAAAAAGATGGAAACTTAAAAAGAGAGTAAAAGGAAAATGTGAAGATCATGTGACGGCAAGAAATTGGGATAAGGAAATGAAGGTAAACAAGGAAGGGTGCAAAATGAAAACAAAGAGACGCGTTTGTGGACATGGGAGTAAAAGAAGAACCCGTGTATACCCCAAGAAACGAAAGATTAAAGATCAAAAGGTAAACCCTAGATCAAATAATCCTTTGAATCTACAATGGGAATTGGATAAACCAACGCAAGATAAAGAAACAGAGTCATTTGTAGCGGTGGATTTAGATGTAATACCTGAATACTTGAGTAATCATTTAGGTTCTTACCCAGGAAGATATAGTAGTATGGTGCGACATGAAAGTATTTTCATTAATTCGTCTAAGGCGAAGAGTTCCGACTTGGATGTGAACAAGTTAAGGAGAATGTATTAGCAATGGGCCGCGAGGAAGAAACAAATCAGGGAAAAGGCGAACGAAGTATGGAAAAGTCGGATACTGAATAAGATGATGGAAAGAGAGAATAATGGTTGGATACGCAGACTGATAGTTAGAGCTATTGTGCAGAAATACCATTTACGTAGGTCTAAAGATAATCTTTTCAGAAAAAATACACAGCTACAAGCAACATGTTTACCAGTTGGATAAGTGAAAATATAATTTTGGTAGTCATCGGACTTGAAAAGCTTACACTGTAATGCATAATTATTTCACAGGGATTGATAAATAAGCTGTTAAATATTGTTTGCTCATCATATGAATTAGGAGTATATTGATTTATTGTTCTAGTTAATGAGTATATTTAATGAGTCTGAGTATACATAATAAAGTGATTTTTGTAGTTCAATACGAATTGTGTTAAGCGAATGTTTGCAGAAAATGTTGAGCGATCCGCATAGGAAAGTATATCAACACTTCTAATATTGTTAAAAATAATATTGTTAAAACAACTTTTTTTTCCGCGTTCTGTGGGCATTATGTAAGGGCTAACCTTGTTAGGCTGAAGGAATATGGGGTGATGTAGTTAAGCATTGCCCGTATTAGGTTATTTTAGCTATTTGTTAGTTGTTACATCACGTTAGATTAGTTTAGCATACGAGCTCGGAATCATATTCGCTATTATTTATTACATCGCGTTAGGTTGGTTTTGCTTATTGTTATCACATTAGGTTTGGTTTGACTACGGTTTAAATAGTTAGGTTTTACTTTGCACCGATTTTACCTTGAACTTTGATGGTTATGTAAACTCACATATAGGTATCGGAAAGAAAAACATGTCTAGTTTGTATTATATAAATTTTGCATTGCATGTTCATACGTTCTGAGTCAGCTCGGATTCATCATTCTCTTGCACGCATTTTGTTTACTTGTGTAGAATAGATAGATTGAACTATTTAAGATTGTGACATCGTATGCAAAACTTGCTACTTTTTGTCTTCCATCGGTTGACACCTGATGTCTCGTACACACGCGTTTTTTGTTTCCTCTCTCTTCAATGTCATCCTTCTTTGGCTGCTTGTATTACATTGCGTTCTTTCTACTAACCATCCGAACGTGCCTCTTCATTAACCAATACCCTCCGTCCATCCTTTGCATGCTGTTTCGCTTTAATCATACACCTAATTCTTTTCCAGTCGGGCTTCAATGCAAGACTGCTGTGACATCACGGACGCCTGATAGCACTGACCACTCGACCAACGAGGACGTATTTTTTACTACACTGCAGCTGTTGAGATGCGTACTCACCACCATCCGACTGGATACTCTTAGTCTCTCTCATTGCTAATAAATAAGCCAAACGCTCGTTGACTGTTTTTAATTATGCCCCTGTCTGATACGCAACCACGCATTATTTTATAAAAATGGTAATAATAATAATTCTCGTTGAGACATCGATGTGCCGGTAATGAATTATTGTTACCTGTTGGCAACCTATCCCATTTGTGGTCCTTTCGACCCATCTTTACTTGGAAGATTTTCTGGGAATCCCCTACTTCCTTTGGGGAATCCGTTGCGAACTGCTTGTAGCATTTTCCAATATGGATTGTTGGATAGTTCGGGTGTGACTTCCTCTACTTTACTCTCAACCGCTTACTCTCCGATTTTTCGTCTTCGCAATAATCCGCTCTGAAGTTCATTTTCCCACGCTTTCAGCACGCTGTAGCTCCGCAACGCCTCGGAATTTCCCCCACGTTGTCTGGAACTTTTTTCTTTATTTTTCACTGTACTATCACCTCCCGAAGTTTGTCGGTCCGTAACCTTACCACCCTGTATAAAATAGTTATTTGGTCTAGGAAACAAATCCTGAGACAGTGCAGAAAAAGTCAAAGAAAAAGCAGCTCGCGTTTGTTTCATTTCACAAGACAAAAATGTTGAAAGTGAAGTTGCGCCAGTAGGTGACCAGTTGTAAATAGCCAATTGTGAAAGACGATTGTTCCAGTGTAAATCATTCATTCTATTTAGTGTAGATTGTTCCTTGAACAACGAAGGGATAAAATAATTAATTACTTCACTGTGCCGTGGCTTCTGTTATACATGCCTGTATATCATGTATTAGTTGTATCTATGTCCTTTTATTATGCGCTTTGCTCTCTTCCAGATACACTTTACGCATTTAAGAGATTTAGAGGGATGATATGTTTTCTGATTGCACAGCGTTTGGGGACTACATTATTAAACCTTAAGGAGATATAAAATGTATTTGGTTTACTACTGTATCGAATATAAACTCTATTATTACCTTTTTCTCGGGTCCATTAAGTTGGCCCTTCCACCACACCAAATTTGAAAAAAAATAGTCAATAATTTTGCACCACAATGGTTACAAACTTATAAGCACATATATTTGGGGGTCAAGTTAATGATAACCCTCACAGTCAAATTTTTCGAAAGCAGATAACTTATCGTTTAGCACCTGTTGTGCACCCAAGTATCGCGTTTTACACAGCAATAGTTAGAAAGTTATAAGCTTTTTATTTTTGGGAGGCCCTGTTAATGGTAGCCCCGTACAGCAAAATTTCAAAAATCAGACAGTGACACATAATGCAACAAATTGCACTCATTTTGCACCGTTTTTCACCAACGTTTCGTTGCACCACAACGGTTAAAAAGTTATAAGCACTTAAATTAGTGGGGGCTCGAATTTATGGTAGCCTCTCTCTCAGTTATTTTTTTTTTCGAAAACAGATTGTGTATCGGCCTGTGTTCGTTTTGCACTGTTTTGCAGCCAAGTGTCGCGTCGTGCACCGCAATAGGAAATAGTTATAAGCTCTTTAATTTGTGTGGGGCCAAGTTAATGGTAGCTCCCTACATCAAAATTTAAAAATCAGATAGTGACACAAAGTGCAACAGATTGCAATCGTTCAGCATCGTTTTGACCCAAGTTTCGCGTTTTTCACCTTAATGGTTAAAAAGTTATAAGCTCTTCTATTTTGGGGGGCCAGCTGGTGATAACACCCCCTGAGTCATTTTTTTTTAAAAACATGCAATGTACCGGTCCGTGCTCGTTTTGCACTCAAATTTCGCGTTTCGCACCGCAATTGTTAAAACGTTATATGCTCTTAAATTTGTGGGGACCAAGTTAATGATAGCCCCTACAACAAAATTTCGAAAATCATTCAGTAACACATGCTGTAACAGATTGAAATCGTTCTGCACCGTTTTTCACCCAAGTAGAGCGTTTTGAACCGCAACGGTTAAAAAAATATATGCTCTTTAATTAGTGGGGGCCCAAGTTAGTGGTAGCGACCCCTGATTCATATTTTTCCTAAACAGATAGTGTACCGGTCTTTGGTCGTTATGCACCACAATGGTTCCAAATTTATAAGCTCTTAAATTTGTGTAGGCGGGGAGGTTAAGTTAATGGTAGTCTCTCTGCACAAAATTAAAAAAATCAGTTATTGACGTATAACGCAACTGATTGCATTTGTTTCGAACCGTTTTACACCGCAACGGGGTAAAGTTTTAAACGCACATTTTCGTGGGATAGAAACTCACAGACGTTAATCAAATTTTTCAAAAGGAGAAATATATAGTGTTGTGAAATTGCATTGCTGTAATTTTGCACCACAACATTTAAATTCTTAGAAGAAGGTTTTTTTTTTTTCGGGGAAGGGCCAAGTTAATTGGTGACCGCTTCAGTTTATTTTTCAATGAAAACAAATAGTTTTTGGATTACACTTATCATAGTTTGCGGACCTTTTAACAGTAAAATATTTGCATATAGTAACTTCTAAGTTAATTAAATTAACACAACGCAGTCTTACGAATGCGATTTTGAAGAGGTTATTGTTGATGACATCCAAGTAAATAATTAGTGTCGCAACTTAGACCTATCGCACACAAGCATTTTTTCTTTCGACTTTTTAATTGCGGACAAGAAATACATAGGGTTTATCTATATGACAGGGCGCACAGTGGTAATTTGAAAATCACCGTGATAAAATAATTGAAACAAGTTCTATTTCGGTGACGATGAAACTATTGTTGCAGATTTACTGTATTGCGCATGTGCTTAAAGCTGTCCGCGCGCACTAGCAATCGAATTGCTCAGAAAGAGGTAGTTACAAATAACTACACAGTAAGAAGTAATTTAGTCATTAAGTAGTGAGTTTTGCAGCAAAAGAATGTAATCGTTTAATGTTGAGATTGATAATAGGTGAAGTAAATAAGTCCAAAAACTAAATAGACAAAATGCAGAAACGTGGAAGTGATATTTTGATATAAGAAATTTGTAATTTGTGTTCAAATATATAATTATGGAAGTGGTATATTAAGTTCAAGAGTTGTTATTTTCTCTTACAATTTCCGAATTATGTTTCATCATTGTAAAGCCCACTCAAAAGTTTCGTAAAGTAAATATTTATCGTAAGTCAGCATCATCCTAGTGCACTGATACCCACAAATCTTTTTTGTTCATGTACCACTTTAAAATTTTGTACGATCTTCTGTTTGTGAAAATAGCAAAACGCCAAACCCAAAAATTAAAATAATTTTTGGTACTTACAATTTTTAACATAATGTTATTAGTATGAGTTGCATTCTGTCTTTTCGCAGTTCAGATCAATTAATTTCATGTATAGATAAAGAAGGAGAGAAAAAATAAAATTTTCTTTGCGATATGTTTATGGTAAACAAATGCAATATATTTAGCGGGCCAAAAAAGTAAATGTTGCGGGTCAGATCTGGTTCGCGGGCCGTAGGTTGGACATCACTGTCCTAGTGTATTAATGTTACAGCCAATCTTTCTTGTGGTCCTATACAGCTAGTCATAAAGTATAGTACTTTGGTGCGTTATGCTAAGACCAAGAGCGAGTACCAAATTATAAAACCTTTCCAACCATGTTTATCCAGAAATAACAGAACCTCTTTATATATTCTCTGAAAGATGCAAAAACTCAATCCATGTGGCATAGGTGGTAATGGCGCGAACCGAAGTAAAAGGGAGGCACGCGATTTCGAACTCCACGGCCGATCATTCTGAGAGGTTTTCTAGGGTTTCCCCGCTTCCACGAGGTGAATGCTGGGGATCGTACCTTAAGTAAGATCCTGGGCGATATCTTCCGCATCCTCTACCAGCTTATCCCGGCCAGAGATAAATATGCAAAAAGGCAATAAATTATTTTTTTGAAATTCAAAGAAGAATCTAGTTTATAAAATTACTCATTTATAACCTCTAGCTTCGAGTTAAATGAATGCTATGGCTTTTCTTTTTTACTCCATCTTATAAGAAGAACAGCCGACCGCGATAGTCGTATTGTCTCAGGCTTAAGTTCAGCGTCTACAAGGTTTCGGACTCGAATCTGCGCTGAAGCATGGGTGGATGTTTGCGGATTTTAGGGACATCTAGTGGAATCAAGAAGTACCGAAGTCATTGCTTACTAAATTGGCCTGAACTATAAAGCTTACCAAGTTCTTCATACAGCCAGAAATAACTTGCAGGCGTTTATTTGAAATCAATTTCTATGCTGAGCAACTTAAGCCTCCAAAGTGCAGGAACCTAACATGTTTTTTTCTTTGTGTAAATTTTTATCTTGCTCGTTTTCTTTATTAACAAGTTTATCCTTACTGCACTGTGTCACTGATTAAATTTGAAATTTTGCTGTAGGGGTCTACTATTAACTTGGCTGTACCAAAATATACGAGCTTTAAACTCACAGCGCTCTAAAACGCGAATCTTGGATGCAAAACAGTGCAAAATGAGTGCAGCACGATACACTATCTGTTTCCAAAAAAAATGACTGAGAGGGGAGCTATCACTTACTTGGGCTCCCACTAATTGAAGAGTTTATAACTGTTTAACCGTTAAGGTGCAAAACGCGAAACTTGGGTGCAGAACGGGTGCAAAAACGATAGGCTATTTATTTCTCAATTTTTTTTTGGGTGGCGGGCAAGTTAATGGACCCGTTTGTTACCCTTATTTGTCAGCCACTGGCAAATGGTCCATTACAGGTACGGACACCCTACACTGACACTTAGTTTCCGGCAATCAGGGTAGGTAGATAAGAAACGTTTATGCGTTCTAATGTACTATACTTGATTTTAAATCTAAGCATTCATTTAACAAATTACATTAATTTGTAGGCGTTCTGAATACAAGAAATACTATACACGCGGAAAATTAGGCCAAATTTGTTTACTTTTTACTCAACGCTTTGTGATTGTCATTTACTTGTGTCCAACCTCGAGGATCAATCAATCGCACTGCTTGAAAATAGAACAGAATATATGGAAGTTACACACTCAGGAATACCAATGCTTTAACGTTTCGTTTTTTAACGGACCCTTAAAGCGTAGCGTTAAATGTTGATGCAATGAAAAAAAGACTTTAGGGACGCTTAAATGTTTATGTATGTGTTAACTAATGCGCCCTTAACCAAAATTTAAGAAAGGTCGGTGAAACCGGCCATAGATCTCAGAAGTTTCGTAGCAAACCCAAAAATACCTCGCGGTACAGTAGGGTGCCGAGGCACATATCTTAAAAAACACTGGTTTAAACAATCTTTTAATGTGACCAAAAAACCTTATGTGTATATTTAACCATTCTAGTACACCATATCAACTAACAGATGGGGATATTAGTTCAATTTCAACCAGCCGATTCATAGTGTTCACCCTTACTCCTCTAACACTTTCCTCATTCATCCTAGCAGGCACATGCTTGAAGTCTATTACTTCTTTTACCTCTGTAAAACATATCGAGTGCACTTATTTCGTTAGTTTTGATATTACTGAAAAGAAATTTGAGAAAATGAACTTGACAAATCAAAGCAATTTCATAATAAGCAATTGAGCCTGAAGGAAAAAAATGGTGTCTGCATTTGGGCTCGAAGACAGGTACCTGTAGTTCAGAAAAGGTAAAAGTAAGAAGTACTTCGTTTAACCGCTCGGCTATAAGTTAATACTAGATGTCTTTTCTTTCCCTATCCACAGTAGTAAGGCCTAATGAACACTGGCAGTTCAGTTTTCACAATTTTGAGATTCTATGGCTATTCAGCCATCAATAAATATATCTACTCTTATATTGCCGTTCAGCAGACTATATATAGAATACATGACAGACCCAAAATCAAACATAAGTTGTATATCTTTGGAAATGAAGGCCCAATGGGGATATGCGGTGGTGCAGACTCTATCAAACTTATTATGCTCTCTTTCAGTGTGCTCAGTACACGATAAAGTGTTTATTAATATTTAATTTTAGTATCTCTCTTTGTAATTTAATACGCAAATAGAACCGCCCTTTCATAGTTGTTCATGTTTTACGTAACCAATATACAACATTCATTTAAAAGAGGATTTCTGAATTTACTTTAGTTTGAATTTCGTGCGCCTGTTATGTTAAAAATTCGTTAAATAGCTATTTAAAATTTGATTTAACAAAGCTGGGGGTAATCAACATGTATTTTCGAGTATTTTGTTCAGTTAAAAACGCTTGAACATTACTTATTTTGAGAACATATTCATAATTTTAATCTACTTCAGCGTTATTGGTACCGTTCTGTTTCTTTCAGGTTTATTGTTCGTTCCGCATTCTGAAGGTATCCTTATCATATTGTTACAATCATAATAGTAATGCTTATGCAGGGATCTAATGGTTCTGACTACGAACTTCTGGTGAACACTGAGCTGGTACGCTGGTAATTGTCCTGACTAATATTTCCCAGTTTTTACAGATACACCAGTTGAATGCCGGATTGTACATAGACCATGCTTCTGTGCGTTATCTTTCCCATACTTACCCTCGTTTAAAAGCTTGATTCAATTGGATTTGATTTTTAAGACCCTTTGGCATCTTCTGCTCAGGTCGAGATATGTTAAGAAAGTGTGAGGAAGGTTGGTCAGAACTTTTCGTAAGTCACTATCCCGGCATTCGACTATTGAAACTGAGACAAACACTAGAAAACTTCCGTCATAATAGTCGGCCGTGGAGTTCGTTCCACGTGCCTATCCATTGCCGCTGCGAAGTCCGTTCAATGTTGGAGAATAGATGTAATACATCATAGTTTAGACCATGGATTTTGTCAGGATTTTTAGTGTGATGGAATGTAGAATCAAAATGGGAGGCGTACTTCGTGTTTTGATTCTAAAAATTAAAGTTGTGGGGTACTATGCAGGATTTAGACGTCTGTCGGAAACACTGTTTCGACATGGATGTCACTCGCATAGTAATATTAATAATTACACCTTTGTTGCAAAATGTCCATCTTTAATATTAATCTTCTTTCTTTATCACCAAAAACTTCTGTTCTGTGGGTTATCAACTATCGTAGGTTCTTGATTCCGCTGTTGTCAGATATCATACTTTTCCGGACTTCAAATTTTCAGTATTGCAAATGAGTTTCGGAGAACTGTACATATTTAATGTTTCAATATTGCCATTTTGGTTCAAAGATATTAACCAAAATTATCGCAAATACCTTACATGTTTATGTACTATATATATATATATATATATATATATATATATATATATATATATATGACATTTTAACTTTTAAAAGCCTTTTGCGTTTCAAGATACCACTGTTATATATGATACAAAACTAGCCCTCGTTCACAAATACCAACTAGTTATTTCGTGTGAATGGGAAACTGTGACTAATTTTGTTAAATGAGCGTTAACATTGATTAACTTCCTGAAAGCTTTTGGAAAGTTTTAATCACCATGGTCGATCAATATAATCTGTTAGATGAACACGAAAATGTTACATAGAATGAATTGCTACGCTTCAGTTTCAAAATCAGAAAGTTCGGTTTGATTGACTTTAAAATAGCTCAAATATGCATTAAATGAATGATAATATGAATAATTTGATGCACTTCTTCATTAAATTTAGTTTCAACATGAAAACAGACGTTCCGAACTATCCCGTAATTTCCAATATCCTGTTGGAAATTTATCATCATCTTGTAACATCAAACATTCACATAGTAATATTATTTTCTTTACAGCTTTCATAATGACTACCGCTGGACTCTGAATATGATGCATCCTTTCATAGAGCTAGAAACTATAAAAGACTCAATCGAAATGAAAAATTGTACATCTCGTAACCTTTGTGATATATCATTTAATTTCAGAAAGCTTTATAAGGTATGCCTAGTCTTAAAGTAAAAAAAAATAAGCAAGGGATAAACCTAGCGTAAAATAATATTTATAGTTAACTAAGATTATAGGAAATCGTGTTGTATGACCTTGTGTAGTGTTCGAGAAAGCATTTACGGAGTGCAGAAAAATGATAAACTACAATTTTCGAGAAAGGGAAAGAACACAATTGTTGGCTTCGAAACTTCAAGGTAAAGTTAGTAAAATAAAAATAAATAAAAACAAGCAGCTGAAAAGGGTAATTGGATATCTGCGATGTGCTAATAATCATATAGCATTCTATTTCTTACCGAAATTTCACTTGTAACTAGAGTTGATAAGAAAGGAATAATGTTATTTTAAAATTGATTTTAAACGGTATGCGAAATATCCTAACGTTAACTACGTGGCACATTGACTGGAAGTCAAACGTCATGTATTTATTAATTTATGATGAGTAGCAATCGTTAAAAATGATTCTAAAATAATACTTATTTCTAAATCAATGTTTATTCCATGATGCAATTTCTCCTAAGTTTATTGTCATCTATGCTACTGAAATAAAGATTTATGACTTGAAAACTGCCAGATTTTTACCGACACCAATTCAGACGAGAGCCCTAGTGGGTGCTTCTTAATCTTGGTCTGCGTTCTCAGTGTCTTTACCAAAACAACTCCCCCATAGCCTCCTGAACCCTTCATATCGAAATGCACTCATGCATAAAATCCATTGTGATATAAACGTGACTTTACATTTGAGAATTTTACATTCGCAATTTCAGTCCAATCGGAAACAAATTACAACAAAGTTTGAAAATTATTATATTTGAAAAAATGTTATAAAATTGATGAAACAAAGTTTACTAATGTCACTGTACTAACAATAAGGGTAAAAATAGTAAAAACTATTAACCAAAACACAAACAAGATCTAACGCCGTTTCATTTTTAGAAAATGATGGTAAACACAATAGAATAAAGTTTGCCTACATCATTGAAGTAATAAAGCCGCTACTTTGGAAAATGGCCGCTACAATGGAAGAATCAAGTGAAAATAATATCAATTTTAATATCAACGCAAATAAATTTCAGCTCAAAGTCTCACACTTGTTTCTCTATGATAGGAATGTAATACGAACGATGGAATAAAGTAAACTTAATCAAGGATGGGATTCTTCGTGTCTTTTGGAGCTTGTATTTGGCAGACATGTCATGCCAACAGTGGTACATTAAATATTTTGGCAAATTATAACGTTGCATAACTTTTCTTGTGATTTTCAGCATAATCTTTGCTTCTACACAAAATTGTTAACCACGTTTCCGGTGGTTTTGCCCAAGATTACAGAATCTTTCTAAACAATCTAATTAAATCTGCGTCTTATCAAATATAACCTCTAACCTATGATCAAGAAATTTCAACAAACTGTCCCCTCCCATAGATCCTATGTGTATAAGTGGCGAAAACAGTAAGTTGCCGGTTTTCAGAAAACAATTGTAGGTTTCGTTAGGTTTGTTGCAGGTTTTTCATTTTGCTTGTATCATTTTGACCAACCATGGTTTAGACAAACTTACACACAAAACAATTACACAATCTACGCATTTTTCTATAGATTTCCTCATATCTACTTTTATCGTGGTTATTTATCAATTTTGTAATGAAAATTGCTTTTTAGTATTGTTTGAGGTTATTTCGCATACAGTTTCCATCGCTTTTTATTGTCTATTATTTATTGAATCTGCAATTCCACTAGTTCTTCCCTTCTCTGAGTTATCTTCTCTGTTTGTCGGCACCACAGAAACACGTAATGCTGCGTTGCTAGCTCGCCACAGTGATATTTCGGTATGTCCACCATCCCCAAATTAAAGAGTTTTGCTCGGTAGGTGACATGCCCGGTCAGAAAATATTTGAAACCCGGCCGGGATTCAGATATCACAGTGCTTGTCTGCTTAAGATGATCGGAATCAAGTGAGTCCTCCTATTTCACTGGTGTCCCAGATAGGTTGCCAGACCGATAATATTTTAACATGTATATATCGAACCCTCACCAAGTCTTCTACGATCTCCATTGACCTATTTACAAATTTTATCTTCCGCCAGTAGTTGGCTCATCATCTGATCGTTTCTAAATTAGCTGGAATTATGTGGAGTATTATTAGTAAGGACTCCGCTGAAGCAGTACAGTAAGCACCTCCTAGCCGCAGCAAACTTCTTTGTGTGCTAACAAAATTATTGGCTAACTTAATGTTTTCAGTTAACCTGTGGGCCCAGGAGTTTTCACCACACATTAGTGTTTAGTAACATTATTATGCTAGATTCTTATTGTAATAAATGACAATTTGTAGGTTTTTTATTTATTTAATAATTTATTGATAATTTTCTGGAGTTTTCACTTATGTGTTTTATGTGGTAGTTAAAATTGAAGTGTTCCTGAAGGATTGTAACTTAGTAACGTATTGTATTGCATTTGCTCTTCCTATTTTTCTTTTATTGTATTCCATTACTTTATCTCTTTTTAATATCCCTCCTATTATCATTCACTTTCTTTTGTTTCGCTGAGATTTTCTAATATACTTTCCTGACATTAGGTATTTTTAATTATCAAAGATTTTGTTAGATTTATGCTCGCATTGTTTAACGATCAATAAAAACTGAATTTTTTGGGCAGTAACAGCACTATGGCTTACGCCCTTCCCGAGCCAATTGTTGCCTACTGTCTAAACTCAGCAGACATTGCTACATCACCTGGGAAGGATTTTTCTTCTTGTTTATTTTATCGATACACGGATTTATTACTATGTCCCGAAAAGTCTGCAGACAAATTCTTCGGACAATACTTTAGTGGTGCTGTCTCAAAACTTTCGTCCAGGGCCCAGTGTTTCCTATAGGTCATTATGAATGTTTTGGTTTACAAAGAGGGCCGACCAGCACAGGTTGTCGAATGCGCCTGAAATATAAATGAACATTTACCTTGTTCTTGTTACCTTCTTTCCTTATCAGGGAGGATAGGCTGTTTATAGCATATTATCTTGATGTGCCCGATCGGAACCTGTATTGCAGGAGACACGTTTTCAAATTATGTCTGCATATTTGAATTCTGTGAACTAGTATTATTTAAAAAAAAAATAATCTTCCAATTACATTGATCAGGCAGATTGGACGATATCCTTTTTGATGGGTTTAATCTATAGCTTTACGTTTTAGTAAGATTTAAATTCTTTTGTTTTGCAGTTGTCTCTAGAATTTGGTTGTTTCTGGCATAGTACAAATAGCCGCATTAAATATGGTGAAGTTTTTGTAGATTTCGGCTACAATACCATCAAAAACTGGACATTTTTTAAATTATATCAATGCCTATTATACTTCTTCATTCTTTTGCTGGTCGAGTAATTGCACCTTTTATGTGATTTTATTTGCGGGTGTGTCCTTGTTTGGATCATCATCAGGCAGTACTTAATCATCAGTTTAGCCATAATTTTTTCTTCTAATTCACTGTACTTGGTCCATCGGATTTCCTTAGAGAAGGCAATAGTGTTAATTTAGTTTTCTCACTAACTAGTTTATATGGGGCTCCACACGGATCCTGATTCATATTGTTTTAAATACTTTCTGCAGCTTAGCTTTGTTCAAGCTTTCATTTTACCTTCCCTTTGCCTGGCTACGCTCCTCTAGTCTTCTTGCTCTTAGTTCTA
The DNA here is from genome assembly GCA_022664845.1 of Lepisma saccharinum. Lineage (NCBI taxonomy): Eukaryota > Metazoa > Arthropoda > Insecta > Zygentoma > Lepismatidae > Lepisma > Lepisma saccharinum. Next base: position 27,303 of record JAGDQP010001662.1, read on the forward strand.
CAATTACAGCCTGTTGGTAGCCCTTTCCTCCTGCTCGAATAACTATCTGTAGTCTTTCCAAATGTGGGGTCAAGAACGGGGCTTTTACTCTGGTCTTCGCAGTTAGTTGTGGGGTGTCCTTTCTTATTATGCCCACAGTTGAATCATTTATTAAGAGTAAGTGTGCTCAATAATCAATTGGGAATAGAACATATCGGTGATGAGAGTACATTAGACGATGAAGAGGATGACAGTGGTGCGTCAGCGGTCGATGATCAACACATGTATTATTACGATATTTCTCGGCGACAAGTCTTTATTAAACATAGACGCTATCGTAAATATGAATATGTGGTTGGGATGACATGAGAGTTACAAAATACATTGGAATTCTGGAATGATCCCATGGTATGAACTCGTGTCATTCACTGCGATCCTATAAGTCGTCGAAAAAACAACAATGATCTTACCGGGGTTTGCATTATTTCCAAGTAATTTGGAATATTATATCAAATAGGCAATTAATATCTGTCTCGACTTGGTGAAAGATCAATCCACCTACGGGAAACTGATTCGTAAGATCAGTGTACATGCATACCATTACGGCCATATACAGTCTTATATATTTGATCGTCCACAGTACGTCATATTTCAGTACAATGCACGTTGACTAAAAAGGCGAGCACCGGCAAAACTGCCATTGCAGTTTGGAATTTTGTGCACGACACTTCAATTTCAACAGAAACTATTATCTCACAAAGTACAGGCGAATAGTTTTACATTACAATGAATTCAAAGGCAACTATGCCGACATTTAGTAATAATACACCTACACAGTTTCGGTACAGTCTCAGTTGTCGTATTGATTTGAATGATGTATCGTGGACGGTGTGTCTCAATGATATTCATATTCCACTCACGTGTAAGAATTTTGTAGACGGTTAAAAGATCTTTTTGTTTGACTTAACTGATGGCACGAAAGTGAAACACTAAATCACAGTAGAATATGATTCTACTATACAGCATTTATTGGATGAACTGAAAAAATCGCACTAAATATTCAATTTGAATATTCCAATACCGTACGTGTTACAAGTATGGATATCATTAAAGCTCAACGTTTATCCCCTATGCTTGCATTACAATTAGGGTTTGACCCTAACATTAATATTCCCAAAGCAGGCACCCTACAGAAACAACTGTCATTGAGGATTGAATATCTTCAATAAATGTTTGTGTACAGTGATATTATTCTACCGTATTATGTTGGTGATACAACAGCGCCACTACTCCGTATTGTTACAACGATGAATATGAATCAGGGAAAAGTGTAAAACATTACGTTTTAAAAGTACATAACTAACCACAATAGAAATTAACTATAGACAAGATAGAAATAACACTAAAGAACAATGGAGGCCGAGATTTTCCATATCCAGCCGCGACATTGACGGTGAAAGTTAATCTAAATCGTCTCTCAAAATGAAAGCACGTTATCCCGGTCGTGACATCTCGTATTTTGTAGGAACAGTGTATCAGCGTGGACACGGGATCGGAAGTTTATTCCAAATAGCAGATGTCATTCATTAAACAATGTGTTACTCAGTACGTCGCCAACCCTTACAGACAGGTTTGCAAGTTGCCAGCGATGTGTTAGGGAATCGTCATTTATAAGAACCTAAAAGAGTTACAGATCGTGAAGCAGGATCTTCTTAAAGAAGAAATCGTAAAATGAAACAAACCAACTACCCGTCATAGTGTACAAAGACAAGCATACAAACGAAGAGCTTCTGGACGTAATGAACCCTCTGTAAGATGTCGAAAACGTAGTACTAAACAAAATTATTTATGCAGTTAATGTGTCTTTCCTTGCACCGGCTAGTAAAGAAAGCTTTAACCAATTTATTTTATTAGCTATTTGTACCCACGACAGAAACTCTCTTAAATCTTCCCTGATGGTACAGTATCGACATATAGCTATACTATCAGCGGTACCCATTGAATTTGTCGTTCCCGAAGACACTGCAGAGTATAATCATCTCACCTAACCCTACCTGTGCGTCCAATGTAAAATTACGCAAGTTTTAGTACTAATTTAACGGTGGCAGCAGCAGGACAGGCACCCGTTGCTACGGATAGCATGGCACAAGTCAATGAGTTCGACAATCATTATTTAGTCAATTGGGCATTTCATTACACAACAGTATACTTTCATCATCCTCAGGAACATATTCCTATCGTGCATATGTGGAAGTATCTTAATTATTATGATGATACTGCATACACTCATTTAACAAGTTCATTATCGAACAAGAATACGGCCGTTAAATTTAATGCTCTTAAAAATACTAATGCAGGATTTAATAAAGATTGTGCTTTGGTTGGTGGCAAGGCCCATTTTAAATAATGGGTTTCCTCTACACTGTTATTGCAGGTATAAACATATTTTAAACAATAAAATCACTCTTTGTTTCAAACTATTATAACAAAGATTATTTCCCCTTTACACCAGGTCAAAATGCACAATTCAAAACTGCGTTGGAGGAAGTCGTACAGCATGTTTGTCCAATTGATATTTTTGCTGATTTAACCATTCAATTATATAGTTACGTTCTCAAGGTGATACGTCACCTATACAGTTGATTTACGTCTCCTGTACATCTGCCCTGATCAGTTGGCGTAATGGATATATCTCGTTACATGGATGACCTACACTAAAACTTTACCCGTGTTCGACAGAATATAGATGAGGTTGGATGATTAACCAAAGGTGGTCAAAGCCAGCGTGGATATTATAATTTAGAAGCAACATGTAAAGGACTAGTTAGTTATACAATTGTGTATACAAGTAATGTTATATATAGAATTACAATGGCGAAAGCTAGATGCTAGAACGAGCACCAATGGAGAATCAACACCACGAATACTTACAAAGCGGAATTTGTCTCGTGAAGCACTATTGACGTAGTAATTTGGGAAAGAGAAGAACTAACGGTTATTTGCGCTTTTTTGGAAGTCATAGATATGGAAATGAGAGGGAAGGCGCAACCTCTGATAATGTTTCGTGCGAGTCGTTGTTTGTTCAGTGTAAATGAAGTGTTTAGAATGAGGACGCTAGATGACATACTAGACTGCGAGAAAGAACCATGTAATGCAAACTGAGAAAGATTAATATATGTGCATGAAGTAGAAATGTTGCTAAAGGCAAAACATAATAATAGTATGTACTGTAGGTGAGATTATATGAATTCCACGTATTTTCTGTTATATTGAATAGAAGTTAAAAACACGAAATTGTATGTAAACCTTATGTATGTAAAATAACATTGTATGTTTTGTAAGATAGAACTTAATGATATATAATCATTAGCGGGGCTCTGTCTGTGCGTAGTGAATGTCTCCGAATATAACCTGTTTATTTTATTTATGCTATTGCAATTCTTGCAAGAGTGAACACTCTTGGCTAAAATAATTTAGATGAAGGTAGCTCCACTCTTGTGCCAAGGCCAGAGTACCTCCAAGTGGGCATCTTTAACATTCTGCACCTCGAAGTAACCTAACGTGAAGAGAGAAAAGTCTTATGTTCTATAGTCGGTGCTTGTAGGATATCCCAGACTCGTCATAGTAGCAAAGCATTCAGCGATATATATATATATATATATATATATATATATATATATAATACTGAAGAGAGATAAGTCATATCAGTAGACGATACAATAAAGGAAGAGTAGGTGAACGTTACAAAGGATACTGCAAACCTATCTTTAACATAATTAATAGTCAGTGTACATACCATTATGTCATGCAATCTAAATTATTTATTTCTGCCTAAGATACCCAAACGTCTTGTAATTGTTTCATATTCTTCATTCAGTAGTCAATATGATCTCAAACCCTTCCGTTTCAAACATTTTAATCTAAACATGCTTTAAGTCCAAATTTAATCTAAATTTTATCCTATTTGTGTTTACAAAGCTTCTATACTTTGTTTTCCAACACTTGTATTTTTCATCAAAATGCAGGAAACGCCATCACCCTAGAGGATATATATTTTATCCTTTTATTTGTTGATCAGACAAATATACATGCATACACGCCTGTATACTTCTCTCAACGAAATATACGCTTGTTGGTTCCCTACGCGTATTTTTTTAGGCAATGTGCTCCCTCAGGTACCTGGAGGTATAGGAACCTTATTATTATGTATGCGTGAATACGTCAGTTTGTTTAATTCCCATTAATGAACACTTGGTTTACATAAAGACAATTATTCCGTATAACTGCACTTAGGTTAGGTCAAGGGGTTCAACAGACACGAAGATTCAGAGGTACCCATAGGGTTCGCATCTCTATGTATATCTAACAAGTATACGTGCACTATGTATTGATAATATAGTTACATGAACAAATGTAATGATATAATTATTCATCTATTTTGAAGTATTCTAAAAAAAAAAAACAGGTATTACTACTAACCAATATATTAAAAAAAATGTATTTACGTATATTTTGTAGCTATTTTAGTGTTTCCTCTTTATTGCACCATGCCGGCCCTTAATTCATCTCTACGATACTTCATTGATGTTGTTCAGCTCTAATTTTCTGACTGCAGTTCGTCCGTCTAGTTCTAATTTTCTAACATATTTGCTTTGGTTCTCTATGGGATCTAAAATTTAAAAAAAATATATATATACTCATCGTTTGTACAGCAGCGTACAGAATGCTTAACTGCAACATACTTATTTCATTCATATCCCTGTGGTCAAATTATCAACTCTCGGGCTGTGGATTGGTAATTGAGGAGCATGGAACTTCAAGCCTTGAAACTGTATTAGATTTTCAAGGTGCTCTCACTCTGAGTTGAAGAAATTATATTTATTGATAAAGTTATTTTTCCCCTTACATTACCTTAGTGTAACAGTATTTCCCCTGATTTCTGGGAGTAGTGTCGGATTTTCCTGTAGTTATTGATCTTCTGTCAGATTGGAGAATAACGACAAGTGACCCAATTGACCCACTATCGGCCGGTTGTGAGGGAATCTCTCACTTTTGATATTATATCGTTTCTGTATTTTTAAAACTTTGTCCATAGACTTGTGCTGCCGCCTAGCTCGAGATTGGAATACTCTGCGTAGACAGAAAAGTTATCAGCGACCTGCCATGTACGCAGTGTGAATCAGAGCCGTGATAGTGATAGGTTTATTCTGTTTGTGAGAGCATCCCTCACAAGCGCCTATCGCGTTTGTGTGTGTGTTTTTTTCGATCTCCTGTCGGTACGCTGATGCGATTCCGAGGTAAAATGGATCCAGAGGCACATCATATAAGGCAATGGCTATTGGAAGAAGAGAATTGCAATATTTCATTTAGGGTTAGTTTAGTAGTTGCCCACGCGGTTAGTAAATATTATGAAAATTTACGGAGAGAAAAGAGAAACGAGGTTATGTCTTTGTGCGATAGTACATAGTTCAAGGGCATATCCTAGTTTTTTTCAGAAGTGTATCTGCAATGACAGGACACCAAGACCATAGTACATTACTTCCTGCTACAAATACAAACCTAACTTATCCTTAATTGATCTAACCTAAAACAGTGTAAAGTATTATAAAGTAATGAGACAAATGGTAATTGTAATGTTATCTTGTGTTTACCTTTGAGAAAAAGCGAGGAGCAGCTACTAAACTTTAACCTTAATTTCCTTTTCCAATAATTTTCACAGATGTGCTTCCTGTGAATCTTGGTGTAGGATGTTAAATAGCGAACACAAATACAAATTGATAACAATAATATATTTCACTTTCGATATGTTTTAATAAATCTTCAAATAGATTTTAATGTTACATTATTAATTCAATGTTACAAACGAGAAAGGTTTTAGAGTCCAAAACGTCAAATGAAATTAGAAAATTATAACTGTAATAATAACGTAAACAAATACTTTTTAGGTGTGAGGCCAGTGAACAAAGTATAAAAATGCAGAAACGAAAGAAAACAGAAGTTAGGAATCTCCTCACAACAACCAACCGATCGCGTTACAAAATATAACCGACCCATGGTGGGTTAAATATGTCATTTTGCCAAATTAGTTCTAGCGATTCAATGTAATTCTAGTAACCACAAGTTACTACGTGTTTGCATTTAGTTTGGGAGGGAATTAAATATTGTGCTGATCAAAACTTTGCAAAGGAAAATATGTGTCTCCTTATTATAAACTCATAACAAACATTATATATGTTTAGCCAATAGGCATCTCCGTTACAGACTGGTAGCCAATCAGACACTTCTAACATGTTCACGTGGGGTAAATATTAAACATGAAACATGACGGCGTGTAAGATGTTCTTAATTATTTTTTTTTTTACAATCAAGATGTTCTTATGTAGCTTTACAATCAAGATTTATTGCGTTTTAATTACCATAATTTAAAATGTGAACAATAATGCGACGGTGGCAGACATTTAGATACGCTCCGACTAATTCAGTTTATAAAAATATGTGGAGTGCTTTCCATTAGAGTCGTTTTTGCATTAGCTAAAGGCATATTATTTACTCTATTTTCAATTAACTATATTCATATGTAGGGCACGTTCTTTGGGGTCTAGAGGAGTGTTTAAGTCCTTCTCTGAACTAAAAAATATATGTTTCAAGTTGTTTTTCTATTTATCACCCACAAACAGCGAAGTTCCACTACCCTTTGAATATGTGCAATTACTTGTCCCTTTATATTACTACGTTTTCAGATAGTATAGAAATATTGCACAAAGTCCAAGACATGTGTTACTGCCATTATACACTGACTCTGCAATTAGCAGTATGGCGTTTCTCTTTTCTGTTCAGCTTTAATTTGTACAATGTTTCAGTACCGCTATGATAAGGATTACCATAGCAGGTGCATCATGCATGTAGGAATAATAAAAGAAACTGACAGGATTACAGATAGCAAAAAAATTAATTTTCGTGTAAGAAGTTCGATTTACTATTTTGAATGTAAATTGAATTTAGCCTAACCCTAAATCAATAATGCATTACCAGGATCTGTTAAAATAACAACTCAGTTAAGTGATCCTACAAATTATCAACACCCTAATATGAATAATCGTTTTAAAACTCGAGCGTCAATCCATTTCGATTAAATAGTTCAATATTTCTCACTAACGGATTTGGAATTGCTTCAAAATTCACGGACAGTATGTCGAGTAAGCCAAAAAGGTACGTTATTTTTTATAACAACATGTTACATTGTGCCGTTCAAATCGCTGTCAAAGGCAACAAAATTTGACTCTGATAGTTTTATTCTGAATATCTGCCGGGTTAAAACATTTCATTGTGTTAATAGGTGCCACGGCAAAGTGTGGTCCAAAATTTCTGGATAATGTCAGTGCAAGGATACAGTGTAGAAGGGTGTATGTTCTCTTGTGAGGGCAGATTGTGTCCTCGCACTCACATCACCCACTGTTTGTATATCGAACTCTTCACTCGCATGTGAAATAATGAAAGTAACAATGTTTCAATAATATAGAAAACCATATAACGAAAGTAGCTAATAGGGCAAAGAAAGATTATTTCGTGATATAGATTGTTTGGTGATAATTGTTATGAGGAATTTCCACGAAGTTTCTGCACTTGCACTATAACTTTTCATGGTATGCCATCTATTTTTAATCCGCTTTATGTGCCATGTCTTGTGGTCTGTCACAAAGATCAATCATTGGCAGAAACCAAAGAGAATCATTTGCTACAATCTACGGGTACGTTAGTATTAACTGTGAACCATAGAAAATGCCTTATATTCTAAATTTCTGTATTACATTTTGTGCATAAAAATAGGTAATATGTTTTCCAGTGCAGAACAATGTAAAACTCAGTTAGTATTTTAGCACATATATTTCAGTCAATTGTAAGCCTGTGAGCGTTATCTAAAATTGTGAATAACATACTAATATTCTTCAGGACTTTTGCAAGCGAAATTCTTCAGACAAACATGCTGCTGCCTGGATGCTTAAACTGTAGATTTTTGTATTTACAAGATGTCAAAAGCAACACAGCTGCAAGCTCAATTGAGTCCGGTGTGTTTATACAACCATTTCATAAAAATTGTTATAAACATGATATTGACAAGAATATAACCGTGTACGTGTGTGAAATATCTTGTAAAAAACACCTAATGAACCAGAGTGATACATTTCTTTCATGTACATTTGTAACGGTTTCGTGCGGTCGTAGAGGTAGATTTGACGAACAACTCAATGCAATGAAATGTTATCACGATGGTAATAATATTATTATACGCTAGACAGCCAATTAAATAAAAAGAAGCAACTGAATCTTAAATTGAAAATATTATAATTATTATTTATATAGCATGAGCAAGGATAAGTAGCATGAATATGGTCTTTAAGATTATCACTAATGCCGAAAAATTGAACATTACCTGAACTGTACGATTTTTATATAACGTTTCAATTAATTTTAATAGTAAATGTATCACACTGAGATAGTGAATTGTTATCTGACAGTATATCCTTATCATTGATATCTCTGTACATAATTTACACTGAAGGAATAGATGACCAAAATATGAAAATGGACAAGTTGAATACTCAAATCAAATACTTAATGACTGATTACAATAACTGATTAGATAACTGAAGACTTGGTACTTGACAAGATTATACTAAATTCTCATTAATGTCCAAGTATTTTAATATATTTATGAATAATAATAATAATAATAATAATAATAATGCGTTGTAAACACAAACACATATATTATTATTTTCTGGTTTTGATAATACTATAATCACCATTAATTATACAATGGATATCTATCCAACACTCCAAAATGTTACCACACAAAAATAATTTAACCATACGAAAAAGTGTACAAATGTGAAAGTTAACTTATTAAGTTTCTTGATAATATATTCTTGAAATATAATTTTCACATTATGAATTGTCTTAATCTAAAAAATAAATTATATTTGCTGTATGAAAACAATATTCTGACAATAATTTATTTGATAAGCAAATTGTTAAGTATTTTAAATTCATTTATATAAGTATCAATGATGAAATTATGTTCTATACACTTATATAGCAACTTGAGATTATACTAAAAATATTCAAATTATATTACTTTACTAGCTATAAAGTATATTCCTTCGGTGGCCAGCGACGGAAAACAATTACAATTTTCAGCGTTGACACACAAATCAAAACAATATCCAAATATATTCACGCATCAATAATCGCCTCAAACGAAATTTCTCTCCAATAACTGTTCTAAAATAATGTATGAAGATTTTTTGAATAATTGCGGCGAAACCTGATGACAACAACGAAAAATTATAGGCAAAAAATACTGGAAATGAAATGAAAAAGAAGAAAAATAAAAAAAATAACCCGGATTATCTGAGAACAATGTTAGATGATCAAAATAAACAAAATCTGATTGAAATCTCCAAAAGTAGCAATATTCTGTGTATCTCGGTTAAAACTGACAAACAGGGACATCCCTTGTGACTGATTTGCTCGAAATATGCCAAATCTTAAATATTTCTGGAATTAGTTAATTATTAATCCATTCAAAAATTAATTTTTGCAGCTCTGCTGGGGCCTGAAATTAGAATAGTTGCAGGATGAAGGATGGGAAGCTTCATGAGCTAGCGAAAAAAGAGTGTCATTTTTTTTATTTTTGAAATTGCATATCCTAATGCTACGTTAAATAGTTGAACAACCAGATTGCTTCTCTTCGCTCTCCTATCTTCTGTTGTTACGATACGTTAAAGTTCATCTACCTGACGCAAATAATTCAAATTGAACTGTAACTTAAAGAATTCAACTGAGTCCGAACTGCCGAAATAACTTAACAAATATTTCGATGCTACTGCCTGGATGAGACTAGTTTCTCAAACTGCTGAACGTAGACTTGTAGCATATTGGAACAATCGAAAGACAGATTAACGGAAGTCTTAACAATTCGAAATTTTGTCTGAATGTGCGCTCTCGAAACCGGGAAAGGATGACTTTTATAGGAAAAATAGTTTAGTAATTTAGCAATTCGTGTCATACCTTTTCTGTTGCAATCAACAACGTCATATTGCTCTGTGGGAAAGGAATTACTAGGATGTTCCCAGGATGAAGGGATACGCATAGACTTGTCATATCTAATTTGTTCCAATTTAACACGTGCTAATCTATCAAGACGGATGTGAATCACTCAGTGTCTGTCAATAAAACCATCGCGACCCAAAATGTTATTTGCTCAATTCTAAAAGTTCTTCTTTCGACGGTGGGATGCATTGGTTAATACATGAACATAGTCCTAAAAAATGTGATAAATTAGGTACTGTTCATCTCTGGTTCTGAATGAATCATGTGTGAATCGATGTTACAATTCTAGCTGCAAACAATTCTGTCCTCAATCTTGCATAAATTTTCTCAGAAAAGCGGATGAGTTAATATTGTTATTGTAGTAAAACAAACATCTGCATCAACTGTCTATGGGAACAGTCAAAGTGGCTTCATCTCAACCTAATATTGATCGCTGGTGATTCAGAATCGAGATCTAATCTTGAATTATAAGTGTGTTTAGGGTTTCTTTTACATTCAAAATTAATTAAAATATTTACAAAATTACCTGTACATTGTCGTGCTATAATCCAGTTGATAATATATATATACAGGGTGGTGGATTTAAAAGTTGCCACCCTTTACCTCGTAATAGAGTAGTTTGAATCAAAAGTACCGAAACACGTCAACTTCTGTTTCGAGGGATTCAAAATATTGTGACAATTTTAAGTGTGTTTCCCCATCCTCCGCGGTCTAGTTGCAAAGGATTCATTGTTCTAATGGCAACATGGGTCGAATAACACATCGTTTGATAGCTATTTCAATTCTAATTACAAAAATGGTTTTATTTTTTTTTAATTTGACTAAATACTTTGAGACAAATCGCGTTGCAAATTCTTATTCTGTTCAGCAATTTCTTATTCGAAACATGAAATATTTTACCCTAATAAACCTTATAAATTCCGTCAACAACTCATCAAACAGGAGACGAGGACTGCTAGTAATATTATTGAGGTAAATTTTAACACATTGGACCATCCTCCGCGGTCTAGTGACATTTTTTTCAATTTTCTGAAATGCTAACTGGGCCGAGTGGCACATCATTTAAAAGCTACGTTCATTTTGTTTACGAAAAATTTTGTTATTTTTTAATAAAACTGAATACTTTGTAAGAATTTTAGTTTCTACCGTTTATTAAGCATACATACGAAAATCTCAAAAGAAGCAATATGTTAATCATATTTAACATTGTGAGTACAATAAACTACCCATTATAGCGCTGAAGTGACTGAATTTAGCCGCGTTCTGATCAAAGAGAATTGTGTTTCCCCATTACCTGAGGCCTAGTGACAAAACCTTCATTTTTTAAAAAATCCAACGTGGATCAAATGACACACAATTTAAAAACGTCTTTCGTTCTATTTAGGAAAGCCTGTTTTGTGTGGAAAGTTAAACAATACTTTGCGTGTTATGGAGATTCGAACGTGCATATTCTATAAATTTAATAATCGTTAGTGATACAGGTGGTTAAGGTCAAACGTTCACAAAACTTAAGTGTCCACGTCTCGGGAACGGATACGTATATCTAAATGGGTATATCCCAAATTGATCTAAGAATGTTATACTTTGAAACTCTGACCGTAAATGAGATAAAGGCCGTCATAGAATAATGTTGCTATTAGAATCAAATATGTTGCGCCTTTAACTGAAGATGATTTTTACAAAGGTACATGTATGGAGGTCGGAGAAAGCTGGCTTGTCCCTTAATATAGTACGATCCTCCTTAGTTTGGTACTGTTTTCAGCATTCAACTATTCCCAAGTAGATTTTTTACAAAACGTCCACATGCACTCATAACGTTCTTGATTTCTAGTTTAAAAAGCACTCTTATTTCAGGTTTATATTCAGTAGAAACAAGCCCTTTTTACAATAACATGTTATATGATTTAGAGTGGCAAACTAAAACACCATACCAATGTGTACTGGGGCACACTAATCCAATAACGAGCTTACTGTTTCTAGTGCCCAAATGGTCAAACCGCAATATCCCACAGACGTCTTACTGATATTTCAAAAAAAAAAAAAATATTTTTGTCAAAGAGTCAACAGCTGTTTAAAACGATGTGTCAATTTACGCATGTCGCTATTTAAGAAAATTGAAACTTTTGAAACTGGACCTCGGGAAATGGGGCATCATTCTTCATGTTAAAAACAACGCGGCTAAATAAAGTCGCTTTAACGGTGTAATGGGTATATTAGTGTAATCTCAATGTTTAATAGGATAAAATATTAATTTTTTGAGATTTTCGTATGTATACTTCATAAACGTAGAAACGAAAATTCTTCCAAACTATTCCGCAAAATTAAAACATATCATTTTTCGTAAACAGAATGAACATGCTTTCAAATGATGCACCACTCGACCAAGGTTACCATTTAAGAAAATTGAATGCTTTGCCGCTAGACCGCGGAGAATGATCCAACATGTTTAAATTTATCTTAACAATATTCCTAGTAGTCTTTGTCTCCTGTTTGATGAATTGTTGACGGTATTGATAAGGTTTAATAGGGTAAAATATTACATTTTTGAATAAATGGCTGTGTATAATAAGTAAAAGTCTACAACGCTATTTCTCCCAAAGTATTCAGTAAAATTAAAAAAAAAAACATATCTGTAATTAGAATCGACATAGCTTTCAAACGATGTGCTACTAGACCCATGTTCCCATTTAAGAAAATTGAAGTCTTTGTCACTTGACCGCGGAGAATGGGGCAACACATTTAAAATTGTAACAATATTAGGTCCCCCTTGAAGCCAAACGACTTTATTACGAGATAAAGGGGGTGGTAACTTTTGAATTGCACCACCCTGTATATATATATATATGCTGTAATATAAATATTTTTCTTTCATTGTAAAAATAATTTAGTATATAAATATTTTAAAATTATTTTACCTTACCTGTGGAATAAGGTCAAATTGGTACTTGAAACATGCATGTTAATGTAACGCATTTCCTTATTTACTTGTTCACAAATTATACTATGAGGATCTAAATGACCAGAACTACACAAAAATATTTCAGATACTACGTGAACATATATTAAAGATCATCTAATTAATGAAGTGATTAAGTTTTGAAAAAGTCAATTTCCAGACAATTTACAATTGCACGCTATTAGTATATTTACAGTCTTACTTCGTTGTACGATGCATATTCAAATTACACTTTTATTCTTAATGTATGTATTCTTATTTCAGAAAATATACAAGAAAGTTCTGAACCGTTCAAGTAAACTCATTAAATGCATGTGCTCACATCATAAACATCAGCCGAATATTAAATAAAGCTAGTTACGTAACATTAACATGTATAAATATCTTACTGGGATTCAAATGCTAATTGAATCATGTCTCCTGCTTCAACTATGGGTGGGAAGAACATTGAAATGATTCTTTATTAATGCAAGATATCTGATCGTTCCTTTTAAAATATTTTCAGCTGTTAATTTTATCTTCTTACTTGCGTATTTTTTTGGAATTAGGTAACACAAGTCGACCTGTAACTGATTTTCTACCAGAGATTTCGTGGTCGCAAGTTTTCCTCTTTAAGATCCCAGCTCATAATGACGTCAAGTAAGTCGTTATTAAGTACTGTTTCTCGCATAGAAATTGCAAACCTTCCCTTGCGTTCATGCCACTTGATATGTAATTGAGTCCGAGATATTCTAGGTAGCATAAATATTCTGGGGAGGACGAAAGTCAGTATTGGATAGTAGAAGGGTCTAAGGAAACTAATGGAAAACAATCCAAAACAGAAAAAAAAATGTCGTTCTGAGGTGCAACATTTTCAATATTAATATCCACAGGCTGAATGAAACTCGTTATAAGATAACAGTTTGTATATCGCTAATATATTTGCAATTAAAAAAATCACAATTATTAGATATGACGTAGATGTTGTATTGTTGTATATATTATTATATTTTCTCATTTTCTATAGAAAACTGAGAACTGCAACGCAATATTCATAACATGCAAAATAAATGCTCGAGAATTTAACTGTTGCGAATATTTCAAGTGGATGATGACCCAAATTGGACCCTGCTATGTCTTCAACTCTCTTCAGGAACAGTGAGTCTAAAATTAAGCATTTGAAAACGGAACTTTACCCTTAGTTTTCACTCGTTAACACTAACATTGTTAGCCACTATCATAAAATTGTTTATACAATCATCACGCAAGCACTTCTATTTTTCTTTTTATTATTATTCACCAAAATTACGCCTTTGCAATCTCTAAATGTTTACTCCAATGTCACACGTTCCTAATGGCTTAGCAAACACGAATAAGTAAAAGAAACCGATGATGGAATAATCCAGACTTGCATTAAAACATATATGTAATGAAATTCATAAGCACACCAGTCATGTTTACCATAAATTGTACGACAGGCACGGATTCTCAAGATTCCATTAAGGCCCACATGGATAACAAATATGTACTAACTTCCAGCGGAGTAAGTAAGTTACATAACGTTACATAACTACCAAAGCAAAATCATCTGAAGAAACCAAAAAGGGAAATGTGGAAGCAGGATTACACAACCAGGTCACGATACTGTAAAATACGCTACTCTTCCCTCCGAGACATTTAACGAAGTTCTATATTTAAATTTATGTCTACAAATGAGTCACTATAATTTGTTCTAGTAGTGATTTAACCTTGTAAGAGACTTACTTTACAAATACCGTATTCACTCCGAACGTAGAACCTTCTCACTCTTAAAACTATAATTTTCTGAATGAAGTTATTACTGCAGCTTTACAAAAGCATTGTACATTGTATTTGTTTGTGTTTCAGTAAGGAAAACACATTTATGGCCAAGAAAATTAAGTTTACAGGGTCGGATAACATTTAACAAGCTGAAATTTTCAAAATGTATTATTTGACATCTCTATGACAAGATACAAAAGTCCCAAAAGACATACTGATGAGAGAAAAATGGCGGTATCTATAGCCGTCTTGAAATATTACATCCTGAATATTAGTTTTAAAAATTGGGACGTGCAGAGAAGACTAATGAGTCATTTAAAGACCAGGCGCCTTCAACGGCACACTAATTATAATTAGTGTACCTTATGATCGAGAACGTTCATCTTCTGAAGAGCAGACTAAGCTAAGAAAATATAGCATTATATTGGAAGAAAATATTTTTATCGTGCTTTTGGAAAGCTAATAGAAAATAAACCAATCAATGTATATAAAGCCACATATTTTACTTATTCTACTATGAAAAACATAAACTTTAACAAAAGTATGGGTACGTCATTATTATTTTAAGACAACCGACAAGTTATGTCGAATTTTAAACATACAAAGAGAAGTACGTTTACATGAAATAGGACCTACCTGGAGAATCATAAATAGTTCAGATGAACAGCAATGACCCTTCTCTAACAGTCGAGTAGTCTACGCTTCCCACGGTAGTAGAACTTAGCGGAACGTGAACCAAAGAAATCACCCAGTGCGTGATCTCCTCACGGGTTCGGAGACGTCGTACCCGCATAAGGCTGTCGAACGAATGCAGCAATTTTTAATCCGAAGTTGAAATGTCAGGAACCTAAGGAGATATTTAATTTTCCAACTTAGTCGGATAATGGTGTCACAGATAATCTAGCAATGTGTGACTTTGGGTTGCCCTGAAACAGAAAAACATCCCTGCGATTCACAATTCGCGATGCACAAAACACTGATCAGTCTACCAAACACATAACATAATTGAAGACCTGAATTTAAAAACATCCCAAGTCCACTTTTATCGTATTTGATTATTTTCTGATCCTCGGTTTCTACGTTCCAAGGGTTTTCCACTTGCATGTATATTATATCCTAATCCCACCACATACATCATTTTATAACACTAAATAATTGCCGTGGATAACATACGAAGATCTTGAACTGTTTTCTTCGTTCTTCCTTAACAATATACTCAGGTGGACTTGGGATGTTTTTCTATTAAGGTTTTCAATTTTCTGTTGATGCACTCGATTTGGCTGTTTGGAAGAGGTGTCGTGTTGCGTCAACCAATGATCATGCTGACATGAATTATCTTCTCATCGCAGGGAAGTACTCTATCCAGAAACTGATTCTTTCCTTGAGCGGATAGCACAAGCACAGGGATATGCTCGTGTTTTTTTCTCAGCCGCAGTCAACTCCTGTAGGACCCATCATCCCGTTAAATACATTTTGCCAACTAAATAGAGGTTCTGTCGAATTATTTCCACTTCATCCAATGCTTCATATATTTGAACATTATTAATTTCGATATCCGCCTGGATTGACTTGTTGTGTATTGTTTGTAAGGGTCCTGGACTTGTTATGTAGTGCAGGAGTCAATGCATGCCCTTAAACATTTTTAAACCACTGTTGCACTAACCGCTCATTTACAATGTTCCTTCCGAATGTTTGGTAATTTTTCTTCTCGCTTCACTAACGTGCGTTCTCTGTGCACCATAGATGTCTGTATAAACCTGTTTTTGGTTATCATTTATGATCTGCTTTTACTAGCGTCCCCATTTAACTGTGGTGACCCTTGCCAGCTGGCTACAAGAAGCAATATTCACTAACACATTACCTTCCTCTTATCTATCTTACCTCTCAACGAACAGTGTTGGAAACACGTAAAGTTTGACCATGGGAAAGTCCTAAAAATTCTACTTTTATAGTTTCTTAACAAAGCGGCGGGTTCGATATGGATTCTTGAAAACTGTTCAACTTAAAGTTAGTTAAAATAGTTATAATTTGTAAATCGTATACAAATACAATGAAATGAACATTGTAGAATTGAAATGAACCTTAAACTAATTTTAAGTCCGTTAAAATATATAATTTCGTAAATGTAAATATCCACCTCTGGGTACGCTTAAATCGTACTTATCTATGAGTTCGCAGATGTTGGGAAAGTGGCTCTAGACTCTACTCCAGTCCTTCATCATCTTCACCCTTTCACAATAGATCGGGATAAATAAGGTGAATATAAAGCAAAAATTTATAACAAGAGATGGCAACCCCAGCTCAGTACATGTTAAATACATTTTTATCGTTGTACAAAATTTCAATGCTGCTCCTACAAATTCAATCCTAGAAAGTTCCGACTTTCAGGGAAGAAAGTTAATAACCAATTCAAAAGTTCGGCCATGCCGATTTTTAATATTACTTTTATTCATTGTTGAAAGAGCTTCATTATTATAGGTTTTGATATTCACAACAGTGATCAAGCGATTTCAACAATGAAGAGAAATGAAAATAAAAAATCGGCACCTATTGAACTCTTGAATTGGTTATGAACTCCCTTGCCTTCGAATTAGAACTCTCCAGGTTTGAATTTGTAGGAGCATCATTGAAATATCATGCAAGATAAAAATACATTATAGGTATATACGGAGATAGCGCTGTCATCTTTTGTTGGAGATCGTTGCTTTACATTAACCTTAATGTCCTAGTCTCAGACTGGTTCTTCTTGATTATTGCATACATGTACTAGGTATTGTCTTCTGAAACCCTAAAATATTTACCGCTGTCTTACACAAAGTACCTGGACCGACATTCTGATTTCTTCAAAGGACTTTTTTTATTTTGATACATATAATCACTTCCCAGAAATTGCACCATTTTTCAGAGACACGCTAAATTCGTTATTAACCTTCTAGTGAGCGCGTGCCTATCTGTAGCGTAAGTGGACGCGCGGGCTAAAGTTGTAGCCCATTTTCAAAATAGTGTAGTTAAATTTCAAATAATGAAATTTCAATCAAGTGTTTTAATTTACTGCTATGACTGACATTATATGTGAAAAATGTAACATATAAATGATTTATTGAAAAAATATACAAAATAACTATTTATATTTAAAAACCAGCACTTTACTTTTTTCTAAAACAAAAAAGATATATCCAAATTGTAAATTCCAAAATATAGTATTTTCTTCACTTTGCTAGAGGCCCTAACAAAACAAAAAAATATGTAAGTTTTAATCAAATTAACTGAAATTGAACAGAAATATTACGCTATTAATTTCACACTTGTATGTTGATTTAAATTATGGAAAGGATTGGAATTTTGATTTTGAAACATCTTGATCAAAAAATCTTCAAGTTGCAAAATTTGATTTCTGAATTTTTTTCGACTCTTGATTCACAAATTAAATACACACTTATTGTATATTGTCCTTACTCCCCTTATGTTATAATTTACGAATCAGCTTCCAGCTGACTTGTCTCTACCATTTCGACATTCGTAGCACTTTCCCATTATGCCTGTCCGAATTTCTGCAGATTGGTTTGGCTCCGAGATCAGCAGAACCTTTAAGACCGTCACGCTCTGTTTCAGTTATTAATTCTGCCTGATTCTGAATTAGTGAACGCTTACCTATATTTAGATACATGTTCTAATAATAACCTCTCTTCGATCCTTCCTCCATTGCAAAAGTTTATTTCTGCCAATATAATATTTTCGTATTTGCCATCTGAGATATTTACACCTTCAAACACATTGCTATCTTGTTGACCTTCATCTGAATCCGTATTCCACGTTATCACATTCTCCATTACTATTACTGTCTATACATGATGTGCCACTCTCTACACTCTCATTTAGCCACTGAGGGATTTGTTAAGCAGAAGGATTACTTCCCTTATAATGATTTCTTGGACCGGTATTTCACGTCACTGTATTCTAATTAGTTCATTACTATTCTCCAATGCGCAAAATGTCAGTGCTAAATGCAAAAACAAACAAAGAGAACTTTGTCACTATTTTTCGCGTGAGTTAGCGCGTGGTCTACAGTTGAAGCCCAGACTTAATCTCGAGAGTTTAGCTTGCACGTTGCTCGCAACTAGCAACTTATACTTTTTTGCTCGCGGAAGTGTTTCAGAAAGGTACTGAAAGCCACACGTTCATACATAACGAGATAAATAAATAACATATGACTGAACAATATTGGGCTAACTAAACGCAAATACAGGGTTAAATGATTAATATATGTAATATATAGCCAACTACATATATTACACCTGTTCTGTTATGGTGTGTATGTAAGTCTATAATACTACCAAATATTTACGTT
Organism: Lepisma saccharinum; assembly: GCA_022664845.1. Classification (NCBI taxonomy): domain Eukaryota; kingdom Metazoa; phylum Arthropoda; class Insecta; order Zygentoma; family Lepismatidae; genus Lepisma; species Lepisma saccharinum. The sequence goes on from JAGDQP010001662.1 coordinate 46,478, forward strand.
GAGGGCGATAGAAGCTAACTAAATTTATCACAGTGATCTATAGATACAGAGCATAAACTCACAAGATGAACAATCCTTAATTCTAAGTCTTCGAACCATTTGTTTCTTATGGTATCTAAAATTTGCTTACTGTGAGCACACACAACAAAATGTACTCATTTTGTATTTCAATGAAATTTTAACTGTAAAAACTATAGATACAAATGCAGGTTGTTAGGTACTGCTCTTGATACATCCCTTTGGATCTAGTACAATAATTTACCTGCACATGGTACAATGAGAATACTGGCTTCATTAATGTAAGAATTCACAATTGTTAAGCCTATTAAATGTTCCATGGAGAGTTGGGGAATACCACCAGTGGTAGAATAAATTAACTATAAGAAAATAGAATTTAAATTATATTTAAAATATGTTAAACAAATATAGAGATTATAAAATGAGTGTTTAATAAGAAATTAATAATATTATACTGTAGTAATACAGTAATGATCACTTTCATGCATTTAACTGTAGGCTATAACGAAAGATGTAATGTAGTATAAAATATTATAAATAAAGTTAATCGGGTGGAGATTTCACGGCAATATTTACAGTACAATTGCAAGTTGTAGATTAAAACGTAATCGTAAGCGCACTTTTACAAAAGATCTTAATATAGTATTGCGCCTATTCAAAATCATTGAAAAATGAGATAATAAGAATAGTTCTACTTTATTCATTTTTAAGAGGTCGATTGTAAATTTATACTTAACAAAATAGATAACGCAAGATATTTGCGATCCTTTTGCAGGTTTAGATGAAAAAATGAATATAAATGATGATACAAAATTATGTAGTATTAATGTATTATTGTAACTTTATCATGTATTATTAACGTAACGTTATTAATGTATTTAAGTCACTAACAGGGAAATATTTATCAAATATTTTATTTATTTTGGTATTGAAAGTTTTTTGATTCAATCGGTCGATGAAGAAAGATATATGTCATCAAATAACTCATATAATATGTCTGAAAGGGCTCATTAAAATCTTTATTTTATAATAGCTCTTGCAATATTTTGTTTTCCTTTCCCAATAGACCTTTTGACTCTAGCTTTCATTTTCAAACGCATGTTTCATTCCTATTGGGACTGAATATGCAAGTAGAAATGATTAATTTTATTAACGTTATTCTCTTCTTGCTACAGTAAATCTAACGCGAAGCCGTATAGCAATCAAAACTGTATCTAACCTTAAGTTAACAATACATTTTCATCATTTTCTTGTCATGCTAATTTATTTGTTTTCATTACAGAACAACGTCTAATGCAACAGCTCTGTGGAATAGCACTTCGCATTCCAAAATTGTTTTCAGTTTTACATTTTCGTTTCAAAACCTACTAAAGCCTTCTTTCCCGGTAAGAATAAACTAACTTCATATGACGAGGAAAATAATTTCAAATAATGTAAAAATATTTGATGCTTATGTTAACTCTGTGGGAGTGAGTATTCTCGAAATCACAGAAGATCTCCTGAAATGAGGCTTTAGCATAGAATGAACAAGGAATATTTAGCATTCCAATACTATCTTAATATAATTGTTACTATAATTAATTATATAATTGACTAGCTATTATGTTTAGAGCTATTCTTTCTGTTTTACTGCTTTGCCTTCAAAGTACTAGTAAATTCACATTATATACCTAAAAGCAAGGATAAATAGATATGACTCAATTGTAATTAACGTAAGCGATTTTTACAGAAGTTGCAGTTTTCAGCATGCTTAAACTAAGCTTGCTTCGCGATAGCTGTTTAATTTTTTTCTTATCACACAGATGAAATAGTATTAATTTTAAGAATTTATTATCAAATGCGTAACCGATCTTTTCCCGCTTACTACATTTGTTACATTCTAGTTGTCATAATGCTCCCGTGTCGAAGGTAAGCTAAATAAAATAAAATTACATCAAATCAAATAAATAGGTTGAAACAAAATGCATTTACTTTCCGCCTCTAGATGGAGAAGATAAGACTGCTGTGAAAAACAGAACGTAAGATGATTATTTAATAAATTTTGGTGTAGTATTATATACAAGGAAGGAAAAGGATACATTAACTTTGTCTAAAATATTACATATGAATTGAAATGCTCATTTAATGTTGTGTATGTTAAAACGGGAAAGTGTAAGAGAGTTATAGTAAAAGAGTAAAATTAGCTAAATCATCCAATAAGCAGATTTGGTTTATGTTATCAGAACTTTTGTGACATAGAATGAAACTATCCTCACACGATGATCTGAGAAAGCATGTGATATTAAAAGTAAACTTTTTGAATATATGGACAGTTGCGTAACTAAGCGGGCGTGCCCCCTTCCCTCCGCGTTAAACCAGAATGACCCATCGGAATTGACTGGACTTCGAAATGAAACTTCGTAACTGGGACAATTTCAACAGAATTCTTCCTCTGCATAGTGTGTTGCGCAAGCCCGTAAGTTACGCCACTGCTCACGGATCTTGATGTCGTTGTCAAGGTTATAAAGTTCAAAATTTTTGTGGTGATAATTGTTGTAACGGAGCACATAATCCTTTATGAAAGGTAATCAAAAGGTTTTCATAATGAATAATTCAAAGTTGGCTAACATGATTTTACTGAGATGATGTGACACTAAGTTCTTCCATAAGCATCAATGCACTAATACAAGCTTCCAGTGCTATGTGTTTTCTTGATAATTTACTTGTATTAGCACTAAGAGTCAACGAACGGACTACAGACTGACTTAGTATGTGAAACACATTATGGTACTTTCATTATCACGATTTGTCAAGAAACAGCTTTTTCAGTTTTACCAGTCCCACTCATCATCCAAATAACATTCAGTATTAATGACTTCCAACACCAATTAAAATGATTTAGAAGATACACCAAGACAGTAGTATCGTCCATAACGCTATAACCCGCTGTCTTCCAAAAACTGATATCATTTGAATAACATAGACCAGGATACGATCATCAGTTTCTTCACGGTAGCCCATTAAATTGGACGCATCATAAATAGAGCTCTCCTGATAAACACACTCTTCGGCTGGGCATTTCCAAGAAAGATGGATCTCGCATATATTTTATTGGTTCGTTGTATTTAACCCATGCAACGAAGAAATGTTGAAATCGGTGCTTGTTCCATCTGAATGTCCTGTGAGATTCTATATTTACTGAAAGAGGTGTCTTATCATTACCTAAGTAACATAGCCACAATAGTACCTTATTATAGCACGCAAACGCGAAATACATTTATTTCTAAACTAAAGAACATGATACGAAAATTGCGGATATAATTTTATTCATCCTCGTATTTCTCTCTCAAAAGCTGGTTTTCTAACGAAGAGTATAGTATCAAACTTAATTTAAAAAATCTGGATTAGATCACTCCAAATATGCTTCCAATTTCACCCGTTGAAGCTAGAGTAGCTCATTTTACGGCTCAAGCTAGAAATGTAAGCGGAAGTTGTCCAATCTCAAAAACTTAAAAGACTTAGGAGTAGAGTTGTGCAACGAGCGGATTTCGACCGCTCGAAATCCGAAGCCCAAAGCAGTCACGCTCGAAACGTGGAAGAAGTGGCAAAAATCCACTTCCAGCAACTTCGAGCGGGAATAGGTTTCGAGCGCTCGAAAAAAAATCAACCGCTCGAAACAATTTCGGGCGCTCAAACTGTTCGAGCGGAGCGCCTGCTCGAATTACGTCATCAGATTATATTTTTGTCTTTATCTTCCTGTAACGGGTTAAAGGAGGTTCAGTGTTGCCAACTAACCTAATAATAATAATGGGTTATCTGACAAAAACCTTTGAACTGGAATAGACTATATACGAAACCAAGATATCGAACCATATATAGGAGAATTGGTCAAAATAAGGTAAATTCACAATTTTCAACATATCTCAACAAAATTTCGCACAACTTAGTAATTTGACAAGACGAAGAACACAGAGTACGTCCGAAACCAAAATTTGACCAATATATACGAGGGTTGGTCAAAATATCTCAAATCAACAATTTTCAACATATCTCAACAAAACTTCGCACAACTTAGTAATTTGACAAGACGAAGAACATAGAGTACGTCTGAAACCAAGATTTGACCTATCTATACGAGGGTTGGTCAAAATATATCAAATCCACAATTTTCAACATATCTCAACGAAACTTCGCACAACTTAGTAATTTGACAAGACGAAGAACACAGAGTACGTCCGAAACAAAAATTTGAACTATATATACGAGGGTTGGTCAAAATATCTCAAATCCACAATTTTCAACATATCTCAACAAAACTTCGCACAACTTAGTAATTTGACAAGACCAAGAACATAGAGTACATCTGAAACCAAGATTTGACCCATATATACGAGGGTCGGTCACAATATCTCAAATCCACAATTTTAAACATATCTCAACGAAACTTCGCACAACTTAGTAATTTAACAAGACGAAGAACGTAGAGTACGCCCAAAAACAAACATGACCCATATGCACAAGAGTTGGTCAAAATATCTCAAATCCACAATTTTCAACATATCTCAACAAAACTTCGCACAACTTAGTAATTTGACAAGACGATGAACATAGAGTACGTCTGAAACCAAAATTTGACCTATATATACGAGGGTTGGTCAATATATCTCAAATCCACAATTTTCAACATATCTCAACGAAACCTCGCACAACTTAATAATTTCACAAAATGAAGAACATAGAGTACGTCAGAAACAAAACATTTGATCCATATATACAAGGGTTGGCCAAAATATGGCAAATACATAATTTTCAACGAAACTTTGCCCAACTAAGTAATTTCACAAGACGAAGAACATAAAGTACACCCGAAACAAAAAAATACTCATATTTACGAGAGTTGGTCAAAATATCGCAAATTCACTCTTTCCAATATATCTCAACAAACTTTGTACAATTTACTAATTTGGCAAGACAAAGAACATAGAGTACGTCCGAAATAAAAGTTTTGACCCATATATACGAGAGTTTATCAAAATATCTCAACAACCACATTGGCTTGAGAAAATACGCTACTTTCCACCGTACAAACGAAACAAAAGTGTAAAATGTCTCCCGGTTCTGACGGCGTACGAAAACCAGCTTAATATTACTTTAAATCTTGTTTATTTGTCTATTTACTTTTAGTGATCAAAGAATACTTGGTAAAAAGACAATCAACGTTAACACTTTATCTTTTGAGGGCTTTTCGTGTTCTGTTACACGAAGGACATGTTATTTCTGCACTTTAACATGGTTTTAAATTGTGAACGACTTTGTCACCAAAGCTGGCAGCGTGTTGACAACAGCATGAAGTTTTATACTTTATCACCAGATAGATATACCATTGTTTGAATAAACATCGGTTTGCCCATACCGACCGACATTGATCAATATAGATATCGGTTAACGACATGAATCGATATAATGCCATGACCAATGCTCTATTTTTAATTTTAATTTATTCATTATGAAAAAACGGTTTGTAAAATCGATTTATTTTTTGCAAGATATACTTTTAGAAAATAGGTAAATTACTGATATCGATAATCAGTGTCGATCCCATATCGATTGACGTGGTCTCAAACGAGGCCCCTCTCTCGTCTGCATTTAGGATGTGGAACGATATGGGTCCCTTAACCGACCAACCTGAATATGCTACTGGGGTATCAAACATTTGCTGAAATATTATTAAAATTAAACGTACTTTTTAACCAATAACTGTTAATCAACGAATTAAAACAAAAATTAACATTCAAAACGCGTCTGTGTCCAACTGGAATGAATTTCTGATTTGAACGTTTTATTCTAGGAATCCAGCCCAGAAATGTCAGAAATCACAGGGAAAATTCCACGAAATTAGATTATTTTTAACAAATACAATATTTTGCGCTGCCACCATCTCATTTTCTAATTTAAACACTTTAACCTCGGGATTAAACTCACGGCCTCTTGAAAGCCTCGGATATTAAATTTCACAAGAATCGGATAATTTCTAGAGATTATAACGTTTTGAACTACAAGCATTTTGGATTTCACATTTTATTATTTTCGGTCTCAAATTTGTAATCATCGTCCCATGAAAGCCCCAAATAAAAATTTTCTCGAAAATAAAATGTTTTTTAACAATCAGAATATTTCACGCTCCCTCCATCTTCGATTTGAAAATTCAATATGTTTGGGCTGGAATTCGTGATCAGCGTCTTTCGGAACACCCACTTACGAAATTTTACAAAATTTGATAATTTTAAGAATGTATTACTTTTCGGTTGCCACCCTCTTGGATTTCAACGTTTTTTTAAACAGGAATGGAACTCAGAGCGCCTTGAAAGACCCGGATTTAAAATTTCAGGAAAAATCAAAATATTTTTACAATTATCATATTTTCCACTGCCGCCATATTGGAATTAAAAATTCAACATTTTTAGGATCGGATTCGTAATAAGCGTTCTTCGGAACACCCACATAAAGAATTTAACAAGAATCTGATAATTTTGAACATTTTATCACATTCCAAACTGCCGCCATTTTAGGTTTCTCATTGACAACGGAATCGAACGAATATCCGATTTTTAACAATTTTGAAATTTCGCAAAATTCAACAGATTTAGTTTCGGAATTGAATTCAACAGCGCTTCGAAGTCCCACACATTAAATTTAACGAAAGACTGATAACTTTAGCAATTATGATATTTCTCGCTGTCACCATCTTGGATTTCAAAAGTGTATATTTTTACCATCGGAAATGGTCTCAGGAATTTTTTGATCCCACACATGTAAAATTTCACGAAATCTGATGATATTTAGCAATACGACATTTCGCGCTGCCTCCATTTTGGATTCAAAGGTATATTTTTGGCCTCGATAATGAACTCAGGGTTCCTTCAAGCCCTCACATATAAAATTTCATGAAATTCTGATGATTTTTAACAATTGTGACATTTCACCCTACCCCATCTTGGATTTCAAAATTGTATATTATTATTCTTGGTAATGTCCTCCCCCGCCCCCTGCTAATCAGACTATCTTTTACAATGATGATGTTTCGCGCTACCGCGGTCTTGGATTACAAATTTTAATATTTTTAGGCTCGGAATTGTAGTCAGCGTCCCTTGGAGCTCCCAGAGATGTTGGCGTTAAAATACCTATGGAATCACGTTGATAGTTTTTTTAGTACTTAATTAATTATCTGTTGTCTCATAGCTATAAAGTTGAAATTATACTATGATAAGAATAATAGTATCACAGCTGGCAACATTTTGTATTACGTCCTTTACCGAGATAAACGGAGGGGAAGGGGAAATTCCAGGACTTTCGAGCGCTCGATAAAGTTTCGAGCGCTCGAATCCAGGATTTCGAGCAAAAGTGTTCGAACAAATCTATTCGAGCAGATTTTGTTCGATCATACTCTGCTCGCTCGACAACGTATTTATTGTGTTTCGAGCGCTTGAAATCCGCTCGTTGCACACCGTTACTTAGGAGCGGTGATTTGGAAGATGGTGATTCGTGCTGATTGGGTTACAACACAAAGAGATTTCGTGTTTGATCTCTACAAGGAGAAGAGTACAAAGAGACCTGAGAGATTTAGTGTTTAAAAATTTTGAAGTAGAGTCAAGATGGCCACTTTCAAAATGACAATCATTGTCGTTATAACCTTTACTATCTATTACCTCCTATCTCGTATCCATTACTAGTCATTTGATTTCAAGATATGATATATATGTAAAAGAAAAGGTATTTTCCTTGCTCTGTATTAGATTTACTTCCTTTCTAAGTTCCATATTTTCCGCGTCTCCTTCTCGTTATTTGTTGGCCACAGCAGCTATAATTTTGGCTCTGAAGGTTTACCTAGACACTGTACCTGCATACAAATTTTCAACCAAATTGGGCTCTGCCTCTTTGTGTGTCCCTTGTTAGTTAGCTTCTAACGTTCATAAACGTTGTATTAAATATTTCAATAAAATTAGCAGACATATTTTCTTAAAACGACGAAAGATAAAGCAATGAAAATTAGAGAAAGATAAACACGCAGCAAATCGTTTATTCTGTTCAAGCTGAAACAAGGAACCATGCAATGCAGCAAACGTTCTTCTAGCCTTGGTTCACATACCTTTAATGTTTTAGCCCTGAACGTCCTAATTCATAGACTATGCATCGGCGTATGGGACATACTAAACTGTCAAGGTTTCTCCCACCAAGAATTTGTATAAAGAGACCAACATTTATTATCAAGAATCTCTTTATAGCTCTGCTTTCGAGACATTCAGCACTTCTACTGACCATCATCCATCGAACAGGTTGTCTTCTGTTAAGTGAAGCTCAGATCTACTCAACCGATATCCAGAAGTCAACAATAGCAAGCCGTTATGAGAGAACTACTTATATTCCTTGTGTTCTGAAAGTAGTGCTAATACAGAGATAATATTATACCTAAAAATCTAGCAATTAATAACTCTGCTAATATCCACTCATCTCAGAGTATCGTTTTAACAGTTATGTTACTGAAATATAGTTATTATCTAAGTATTACATCCTACCGTGCTGTGCTCAGTGAATACACAATGATCCCAAGAAAGAAAAAAGTCCTCACAGCAGAATTAAATGACCTAGCCGGATTAAACTTATTAATGGTCATCAAAAGATTATTCTGTATGAACGAGCTCTGTATGAAAGAACCTTTGGGCAGATATATTTAGAATAAATAGGTGATTACTTTCAGCGTGTCTAGTAGGAATGCAAAACCAACGATTGTTCAGGTAAGAGATGTGCAGGAAAGAATGATGCAGGTGTGAATTGTTCATAGACTCATTTATAGAAAAAACAAAACAGAAAAGCAATTTCCCTTCGAATTCCAGTGGGAGGAGGTATAGGATGTTTCAAAGTGTACAATGGCTAGAAAGAACAATCGTACAGATATCAATCTAGAATTATACGTTAAGTTTGACTGGCTATCAGCCATATTAAGGAGCATTACTCTAATGTAGGATAAATCACTTCACAAATCCTGATTCTCCTTTCAAATTTGAAAGCTTTATATCACATTAGATGAAAACCCTCTGGATTTCGTTTGATTTGTGAGTGATTTCAAGTGCATTCAAGTTACAAAAGGTTTCGTTTTCGTTTTTGGTGTGCATTTTGAAGCACATTTAATTGAAAATTTTATCACTTTCATGTAAGTGTATTCAAGAGCGTTAAATAAAAAATAAGTCACCTAGCTCCATTTATTATTCATTTGTATGTGTTTACAAGAACATTCGATTAAGTTCAATTCATTTTCCTTTTTTCACTTCTTGATTTCTGTAATAAAAAAAGAGTTGCTATTGAGTCGGATAATTTAATCAACTCTATTTCCCAAACAGCTACGATGATCATATTTTTTCCTATGACAACGATATACAATAAAATCATGTTTCCATCTAAACAAAAAATGAATTGCATTTTATATTCAAAATTCTTGTGATTACTACCCTTTCACGTATATCATGAATGCCACTGTTTTCCTTTATGAACGTCACTGTTTTCCCATAGTTCAAATCCCCATATGAACGTTTATAATTATTTTTGTTCTCCCGCTCCTTTGTGCAGAATAACGGGACTGTCCAACATTGCCGAACTTTTCGATCACCAGAAAGATTGTACACTCCGGTGACAACACACTTTTTCGAAAAAAAACAAACAAACTACAACATATGTAAGCTGTAAAATATTAATATTTGTCGGACAGGTTAGCTAAACCCCATGTGCGGGATTCTGTGTGTACCCTATGTATCCCAAATTCTATCTTTAATATGAGAATCCACAGATTAGTAGTAGTATATATGCATAAATAGCTTCGCATTTCTCTCTGGCTTGGAAAAAGTTACTTGCCTTATCGATAGATGTCTTTAAGTTTGAAAGCTCATTTTCTTAAATATACTGACAAATTTAAACTTATTATAAATTTGCATTGTAATATTTAAGCTAATAGGTTATGCTGAACCAATCACAGAACTTCAGTTTACCAGAATCTGTAAGAAAATAAGTTATTGAGTTCGGAGACATATAGCGGCAAGGCAAGAGTCTTCGTCGAATCAAGAAAGAAATCCGTAGCTTAATATGAATGCAAACTAGTTCTCTGTACAGTTTCCAGTCGAGAAACTTCATCTTTAATGCAGATCATGCCCCCACGAGAAAGTATGCCAAAATACCCTATACTGAAAACTGTAGACTATATTCCGCACAGGGTCCAAAAGCGGAATAACAGTGAGGATTCCAGAAACTCCACAATCGCGAATACCAGTCGATGGAAACTTACGGGCAAAACAATTTTTAACGCGTCAAACGGAATCGCTCATGAACAGTTAACCATTAAGTCGAGAAATCCTTACAGAATTTCCATAGGTCCCACGTGTGTTTGATTGTATAGGAGTCCCTCTTTATCACTTCGTATTTTGTTTTCACTACAGACCATACAATCTACATATACTGCACACACATGCACGCTATGGTTCATCAGCCTCATAGGGGTCGAAGCACCTTCATTGTGAGAAAACGGTTAAAATATACTAATTAATTTCCCTTGAAATAACTTGTGTAATATTGCGTATCTCGTGTTTGATGCGACATCTCAGTCACATACTACGAAGGTCGTTCATTAAAGATTTCCACTGGTCTACTTCCTATCGACGGAGATGAACGAGAATTAGTATTTATGTTAGTCCTTTTCTATATAGAAACCTCAGATGGCCAAACACTTTCCCCATCGCTTTAAGCTGCTGTGGAAACGTTTTTGTAGACGTCTGCAGGTTGGTCCAAAATCCATGACTTGACCTCAGAAATTAGCGTTGCATCATCAAGGAAATCCTTTTCCTTTAGAAATGACTTCACGGTTGGAAAGAGCACGAAATCAAATGGTGCTGGGGCAGGATAGTACGGGTAATGAGAAAGGATTTCATACACGCAGAACTGTGCTTGTCTCGGAAACATACGACTTTTGAACTGGTGCGTTCTCCTGCAGGTGGCGGACACATTCTGTCAGCACGTCAAGCCTCTGGGTTTTGATACAATCCCGCAATTTGCGCAGCACTGAAAAGTAGTATGTCTCTGTAATCGTGGTAGCCTTCGCCAGGAATTAAAGCAGTAGTACACCACGCTGATGCAAAGACACCTTGAATATCACTTTGCCAGCTCAGGTTGAACAAATGTTTCTTTGCAGGTTTTGAGTCGGCATGTTCCATTGCTTTGGCAGGGTCTTGGCCTCTTGGTCAAAGTGATGGACTGATGTTTAATTCTTGGTAATTACTCTATCAAATAAGTATTCCAGGTTTTCGTGACAAAGTTTAAGTTGGCCTGTAAGCAAGTGATGCATTCCTGCCTCTGAAAAGGTGTGAGTAGCTGAGGAACCCACCGGGCAGACACCTCCCGAGTCTGCAAATGGTCACCAATGATTTTGTCCACAAACCCCATACACATCTTGATATCTTTATCTTGTTCGGCGCACGGTGATGTGGCGATCATCCAAGATGGCGGCTTCCAACTGCCAAGTGGTGCGTTCGTGAATTATGGACTGAGGTCTTCCGCGAATGGGCTGTTTCAACTGAAGTCCGACCACACTTTAACTTACGAAGTCCGGCTTCACTACGTCATACGATAGGACATCCTTATCATATGTCTCCTTCATCACATCAAATGTTTTTTTTTTTTGCTGTGAGGCCTCTCAAGTACATAAACGTTATTACTGATAGGTACTCAATTGACTCCATCACTACACCTTGCTTCACTTTTGGAACTATAACACAGAAACGGATCAGAGTTACAATCAGTAAACTTTCACATGACCTATACATATATACGGGATTGCACATATGAAATTACATCGTTCTACGATATCTGAAATGGGTCAGAGGAAATTTTTAATGAACAGCCATCGTAGATGCAGTGTCACACCACTTTTGATTCAGAGTGCGTGTTACAGATTTTTGTGCATCATGCCTTGTGAATAATTGATGTTTTTTTCTGAGTAAATACTCAAGCGTGTAATTTACTAGCATCGAAAAGCTATATATTTTGATATGAACTGGTACTGGTCTTTCTTACATGTAGAGTTCCTTTCAAAAGTATTCCATAACTGCTTTCCGAGGCTCTACACTTATTGCATGAAAGGTCTTCACACTGTTAGAGTATTACAATGTACTGTGCTCGTAAGTCTTATTACATATGTGCTTTTATATACAATGAATTTAATCGAAAGGGCAGGGAACAATTGTTATGATGATAGAGTAAGAATATATCAGGAAAAATTGATGTTATTTAATGGTACATTTCTAGAAAGTTCCTTGTAAAATGTAAGTGAAATCTCTTTAATCTTGTGACATAAATGATGCATAAGTGTTCAACTTTACAGTATTAATTTTTTCTTTGCCTTACAGAAAATGTTCGTTCTTGACAAATATGATGTCGAGTTCTCTTCCGTCGTATCACATTTAACCTCACGTCCAGGCCTAAATGTATTACTAGACCATGAGTACAGATTGAAATACACTTTAGCTAACGATGATATTCGAGAAATCAGTCCTTTTTGGAGAAAATGTCGTTTTCCAGACGAGTCAGAGGGAATGTGGGCATATAAATACTACAGTCAATCAGCCTGCATTGTACAATGTCAAGCTGAGGAAATGATGCGACTGTGTAACTGTACATTCTACCAAATGGGAAACACAGGTACGCTCATCGGTTATATTTTAACATCTAAATTATACATTTGAAATAATAATACATTAAGTAAACAATAAACATCTTTTGTTTATAAGCATAGTGAATATTAGATTCGGAGCTAACCCTATGGGTGAATTATCAGGGATGATAGCTAGAATCTGTGGATATCACAATTATAATTAGATTTATTTTATTAAATTTAGAATTTATTACAGCAATTAAAGAATCGAAGATGAGACACCCGTTATGGTAGTCGTCATTTACAGTAAAAAAATGTGTTTCCATATATGTTTGGAATCACACACAAACCTCTTCGACGTAAACAAATAGCTAAACTAACAAATTCTCAAATAACTTTCCATAATTTCTAATTGCTTTCAGCTATGTAAAGAACAATTATATACCTAAAACATTTTCATAAACTGTTATAACTAACCATTAATTTGATTAAATTGTGATACATGATATGTGCTTCTAATAGTTTTCCTGTCTTTATACACGAGGTTTGTATGGTAATTGTAATTCAGATACTTTCTTAAATGTGATCATTAAATATATCTTAAAAGTATTTCGTTCATGAAATATCGCCTACCCCTTAAATACGAACATTATCCTATCCGCACAGAAAATTTATTCTAAAATCGAATGAACCAATGGCACGAGGGCACATGCCACAATATATTGCTTCTAAAGGAAAATATTTTTTTGGAAATGCTTGTTCTGGTAAAATATTATGCTAATCGTCATATCTTTAGCATTTCCAGCAAGTAGAAGGGCCTTCTCAATTGGATTCAAATCCTAGCTCGATGAAGGTACCAAAACATACTATTATTACATGGTTTATTAAAATAAAATCAAGCTAAAATACATTACCAAGCTTTTTTTTCTACGTTGAAACTTTCATCTTAAGATAAATATTGCTCACAAATGAAATTAATTACTTAAAGCGTACATCAGTAAACAGTAGCCTTAATATGATATATCACAGAATATTTTAGGAGATCGGTGGGAAAAGTGTGATGCAACATTCCAATGAAAATTTGCTTTTACTTCAGATATAAAATTTTGTCATTTAATGTCTCATACCGTCATGATTCAGTTGTGGCATGTCGTTTTGGAACTAAAATGAACACTATAGGCATAGTCATGTCATAAAGAACGCAAGATCACATAAGCGTTTTTCTTATGCAAATAACAAGCTTTAACTGGGATATGGCATATGTCCATTGTCCGCCTAACTCCTAATTTCAGGAGATATGCTAGCTTTAAAAAGTGCTTACGACATAAATGAAACATTTTTATTTCATATATTCGTATAATGTTGTTAAACCACAGTTTTATATTGACTTCTATTTCGCTGCACAAAACCTAAGTAATTTTTCTAGGCTTTACTGTACATTGTATTAATTTACGACGTTATGAATTTTTGAGTGAATTCTGCCAATTATGTGACACTTTAGAAATTGCAGATTGACTTGACACTTATTCACAAGCGGATACTTTTTCCATCGTCGGGAAACAGACACGTGTATTCGAGTCTTTGTTGTCGCACACTTTTCCGGTGTTCAAAACTTGGTGTTTACACTCTTCATCTCAAAATCCGATTGCTGTTTTCTCCTGTTCTCAATCAACTCGTTACCTCACTTTACATCAATTCCAAATTTAGCGAACGTAGCTTTCTTATCTTGATGCTTTGATTTGCAGTGACTCAGTTGGTCACAACTTATCCTATTTTTCTTTATTTGTCTTATCTTTCTTTTTGTTCGTGCTTCATCGGCAATATTTTTTTCGTCTTTGGGTTTCCTAAAAGGATTTTGTTTGTTAACATTTCAAAGAAGCCGAGCCCCCTTGATAACCACTTTAATTGTTGATTGGTGGGATTTTCATTTTCTCTTCACTGTATTACTCGAATATTCTTTGAATATGTTTTTACATTATTTTCTTAAACAATTTTTGTTTCGTTTAAAATTTTCTAAAACAAATTAAAAGATCTAATTGTTGTTTTATTTTCGTCGAGATTTCACTTTGTTAAGCTACACACACCTATCTTGCTTGTTGTTTGTTTCGGTGTGCTATTCTCTTACTGGCTAAAGTACCGGTTGCACATAGTATTTGGGTGCCTGACTGGTAGAGCATTAGTAAAATCAAAACTCAAATACATTCTGACAGTAATTTTGTAAAACACTTCCTTAGTCAATTCAGTGATGAACGGCAAACGAGATGAAACTTCGACGTTTACAAAGTGTTAAATTTGTGAACAGCGAATAGAAATCAATTTTAAACTTTGCTTGGAGTGTGGCAAAGACCTATAGGGACCTATGCGGTGATCATGAGGAAGATGATTTGCTTGAAATTGTTTTAGAGGCACTTCCTCTCTCGTTAGAACGTCAGATACCTTTATTAAAACTTAATAGTGTTGAAGAACTAATAGAGAACTTGACGTTACGGGAGTTATCCAACGTTCATGATGTAGAATTCGATCGCGAATCTTCGTTGGAGCTTCTAATATTCAGGTCAGTAAATTTGCCTGTAATAACGAGTAAGTACAGTAGAAAGAAATTATGTCCACCACAGGTTTGTCGTTTCGTCCAAAATTTGCTAGTGAATGTTAGTTGTAAGGGTTATTTGTGAATAATTCCTGGTTCGCATGACTAATATTCCTGTTTTAGGAAACACTTATATGTTGAAAGTGATTGTTCAGTGTTCCTTTTCTAGTTTCATACTTCACAAAAGTACAAGTTTTAACGACTGACTTTCAAACTATGAATTGTCTATATGTTGAACTATTTAAATATGTTGTTGTAAAAAGGGGCCTTAGTCACTTTTTTGGTGGTTTGGTGTTATTGCTTGTTTAAGGCTCTCTCGGGGTAGACGCATGTTTTGTTTCACAAATGGTCCTGACTCAACTACCAGATCAGTAGTATGATAGTTCAAAACACTTTAATCCATACCCTTACTGTGTTAGAGAAGTTTTTTTTGTGTTTTTTCTCGAAAATGTGAGAAATGTGACTCGCGTTCCTTTTTACGATAACATAATTATTAAAAAATTATAACACCATTCGGCTGTTTTCAACTTATTCGACTGTCTTTATATGTGTCGAAGATATGTTATTGTTCAATGTTTACCATTAATATTTGAAATAGCATGTAGCTTATTTCTAGCTAGTCCAAGTTTACTTGTTCGTCCAGTTCAAGTCTCCCTTTATAACTTCGGAAGTGGTTGTGCCATTATTGTAAATACATGTACGGGTCATTGCCATCACACTATTTACACTACCAGGTATTAATATGTTCAGTATCCTATCCTACCTATCTTATTTATCTAGTTATATTTGTCTATAATGGCGTTTAAAATTAATAATAAGGGTAAGTCTCTGTAAGATTTCCATGTACAATATTTGGGATAACTATACATTGTTTCATCTGAATCTATTCTCTATACATTTTCTAGTTTGTATGATTGGTTTCCCTATTTTCATATAATATTCTTAAATTGAATTTTACATAACATTCATTTCTTAATCCGTTCATATATCTAGATTTAATGAAAATTTAAAGAAATTATCAAAAATAATATAAATTTTATGAAACTATTTATTTTAACCTATTTATTTATATTTTATCTATTTTAGTATATTATATATAATATAAAATGTATCCGTTAGTTAGTATAATCTTGTTGTTCTAATTGAGCATTTTTCTTTCTTATTTTGTTCTTTTAAAAGTTGAGTTAATTGTTCAATGTGTGGTAACACACTTTGTATCTTGCCTACCTTTCTCTTAGCATTAATACTATTGTTATTGCTAAAAAGATGTTTGTGTCTTTTTTCTCTCTCTGTTTTGAGTCTTGGATACGGAGCATCGAGGACGTTCCACATGGTCTTGCACGTTTAACCTACTTGACATCCAAGAAATATAATTCCCAGCATCGCGTTGTCCAGTTACGTGGCAAATGTTTCCCACGGGTTCTCATCTTAAAGCACATTCCTCAGTACTTTGATTATGCTTTGCGTGTGTCTGTTTTGTCCTTTCTGCCAACATTTTATTTCGATAATTTACACTTGACCTGTTACGCTCGATTACTAACATATCGTCAATCAAAGTATGACCGTCCGTATAATCCTTTGTACCAATTCTGTCTAAAATATATGGCAATAAACCTAATTTTGTTTGATCGGCTATTGCACTTTCGGATAATGGGTTTTCCATGTTGGATGCCAAAATAGCTTTGTCGAGTATGTACTGTTCCACATAATAGATTCCTTTTTTCTTGGACTCTGTCCTAGTGTCCTTGAATATAGAATAAAACTTATATTTGATCACGACCTTGCCAAGCAATTTCATGAGATGTTGCTTTAGATCTGAGTAAGTCTACGACTTTAAGTGCGGCTTAGCTAATTGTAGTTCAAGTTTCTGTCTTGCAAACCCTACAAATGTTATAGGAAGTATTTGTCGTAATATACTTTCTGACCATAACGACAAGAGTTGTAAATCTTCTATAATAAGTTAGAATCCAGCCTCAATACCAAATCGCGATTCGTCAAATTATGGGATGTCAAGATATGTACGTAATACACATAATATACATTTGTACTACTAAATAAAACGTTTATATCATTTTTTTTACATATAGATGTAGGTGCCTGTCGGTACTGCTTCACTTGGTCATTCTGAAACTGTGCTTAATTTCTTTATATTTGTTTTGTATTTTCTAAAATATACTTTTTTTAATAAATTATGTAGCTTCTTTGATTCTTTGAAGCGTATGACTGCCTACTTTTTCTTTAATTATTGGGTTACCTACTTTGATGTGCTAACTTCGAACTTTGTTACAAATGGTTGGCCTAATTAATATTGGACTTTCAATTGATCGTATTAGTTGTAACTAATTATTAAAAAAATATTTTAAACAAACTCAAAATAATCTACTAAATCGTTACTAAAATTGGGGTTCTGTTAACTTGGAGTAATGAACTTCAATCCCCGGCAACTACCAGCACCTACTACTAGTGGTGGGCGCCTAATCAATTTTGGATTTTTTGAGATCCTGGAATTGTTTGAAATCGAATTTCAAACCCCAGCGCTCCCGCCATGTTGTAGTCCTAGATTCGTCGGTTTGAAATGTACCTATTTTGCATGCGCTCGGTCGCAGAGCTGATGATTGAAGCATGGAGCCAGCAGTAGCTGTGCCGATCCAGGCCACCGAACTGAATACTTTCAAATTGTGTCGCATTTACTTACTTTCTTTCTTTATACTGCATCGGCCTTACGAGTTAAATGAAACATTTTGATTTCGTATAATTTTGGTAAACAACAGTTTATTATTTACTTCTATTACCTAAGCTACAAAACTTATTTAAATTTCCTTAGCGTTACTGAACATTGTTTTAATTTACGTCCTAATATTTTTTTCAATTACTTCTAGCAATTATATGACCATTTAGAAAGTACAGATTGATTTGACACTTACTTGCAAGCTGATGTTTGGTCCATACGTCGCAAACGAGAAGCGCGTATTCGAGTCTCGGTTGTCGCACACTTTTCCGCTGTTCAAACCTCGGTATTTAACTCTCGATCTCAAAATACGAATTCTGTTTTCTTCTTTTCTCAATCCACTTATCTCCTCGCTTTACATCATTTCTAAATTCTGTGAACGTTGCTTTCTTAGTTTTCTGGTTTCGTTCATTCTCCTGTCTCTTTCGACAAAGGTCAATAAATCCAGGAAGTTCAGCTATTGTTCGCTTTGGTGATCAACCTCCATGCACGTACGAGGGAAACATACTTGTCAGGTCTTTGTCAACAAATTAATGAAATTCTTTACATGATTGTGTATTGTCTGTGTGGTGCATGTACCTTCAAAATACAAATAATGATTTTGATTACAACGCCTGATATGATAAATAACTACATATGCTCTTAAAATTGAGATCATAGCCCCATTTCACTTGAGCACTTCATTGGTAAAGGAACTCTTAAGGTTGGTTCGGTGGCCAAGTTGCTTTTGTAGGCTCATTTTCAGAGGATCTTTCATCTCATTGTAAGAATCTTTGATGTTATCACTATGCTCACTCTCAATATTCATGGCTTGACTGTACTAAACCTTGTGGCACGTGCCCTTCTTCCACTGGCAGAAGGTATATCGATATTTCTTGGGAATGGTATATTTGAATTCATTTTATTACAAAAAAGCACCTTACACAGGCACAGACATTACGAGATTATGCCATATGGCATAAGCTGTCTTTTTAACGTAAACTCAGTTTTCTTTGAAAAGTGGCGTGGGGCCACGCAGTTATGAAAAGGTAACTTTTTATAATAAGAACTCCGGCATTTTCTCGTAGTTCTGCATACTGCAGCAATTCATCTTTCGTTCTTTTTTATTTGATTTAAAAAAATAAATCAACACATGCATATAATATATCAGGCAAAGTGTTTATTTCTTCGTTTCATTCCTACAGAATAAGAAGAAAAATAATTTTCTGTAATGATAAATTAAACGTTGTATATTTGTTCCAGGTGAAACGGGTAAATAACAGGAAATATGTTAGTAATGATAAAAAATATATAAACTGATTAAAATCGAAAAGGGTGGATGCAGCAACCCATTTATTAGAATAAACAAAGTTCAAAATGGTAAAAAGTAATCATAATGACGGAACACGCAATTCTCATTTAAGTAGAATAAGTCAAGATTGAAACTCCTGTCAGATAACTAACTAGCTAGATTTAGTGAGAAAACTGCGCTATCGTCCACGTGAAATCAGGAAATTCAAGAATAACTGGATGTTTTTTTAATTTAAAGAACCAGACCAGTCAGCCGATACATTTGTGAAACGAGCAATAATTATACAGACGCTTCATTAACGAAGTTCTCACGCGCTTCCCTAGCAGTGAATCTCATCTCGTACTTCTCTATACTGGTTTCTCTCTGGATGTGTCTTTTGACCAACAAATGAAGATAGAAGTCAGGGCAGAAAAGCAATCGTAAGTTCAAAATTTACTACCAGACTTAATATTCTTGTAAGATAGAAAAATGTTTTTTTAATTCACGAAACATTAGAAAATCAAACTTACGACAATCGTAGTGAAACGACCGTAAACCGGTCGTATGACTAATATACAGGACGAAAATAATGTCATACACGCCATCCACCAATTAGAGAACACTTTACTTTGCATATAGTGGTTGTAATTAGTACTATTCCTACAGTGAGGGATAATCTAGTGGCAAAGGTTAAACTGTAGTTACTGCATTAAAGGAATAAAATTACATGGTTATCGATCCTAGCGAAATTACAGTACCGAGAAAGAAGTTAAAAGTGTAAAAATTAGAAATACGTATTTTAGGTTCCTTCATAAGAAAACTGTAGCAAAAGGGACCATCCACCACGATCATGGTTTCTGTTCGTCACTCCGTATCTAGAAATTAAATCTCAGAATCTGTAAAATGTTGAGCGACGCTTCAGATGTATTTAGAAAGGTAATAGCTGCACTAGCTTAGAGCACCTAGAACCATCTTGATCTGTGTACTGGTTCAGTGTTTCCAACCTATTTTTAGAATTAAACAATTATTAAAATCGCTTCTATTCAGTTAGACCTGAATGCGCCAAAATAGACATAAAGGTATTTCAACACAATAGAAATGTACTGTGAGTGCGTACTGTCAAGAGGTACATCGGTTCGCAAATAATACATTTTGTAAATATAAAATAAAATAAATATGTTTCTTGGATAATAAGAATAAGGACACGAGTTAAGAACCACGATATTCAATTGAAGGGCTTGGTGGAACAAGAGCCAATCCACTCCTCCATGAAAAATGAGTTTTGTGGCTGAAGTGTAAGCTAGTGTCATCTAGTGTTTACTCTTTAAACTAAATTCATTCTGAGATATGTCTAACACCTTGCAATAGGCATCATAACAAGTGATGGCACATGAACTGTTAGCTTCTTGGTGGAAGAAGGGCCAATCCCTCAATGCCGTCTTATCTCACCGTAGAGGAGTGTAAGCGTGATTGTGATTTCCATACCAATAAAATACATGCAATATAATATGATGTTATTGAAAGTGTCAAAAAACATATAACATATTTTCCTAGATGTAGATCACATTATAGTATACGTGATGTAGGACACTATAGTCTGCGAGATATAGATCACACTATAGTCTACATCGGTAAAGAGATCGATGTATTGGTTTATTTTTAACACATATTTTAATAAGAATTGAAGCTTTCCTGGCGGCGAATATTATACAGATGTTCTCGGGATATCAGCCAGGTGAAGTCCGACGATAGAGCCGACGTTTCAAGAACAGACATTGTTCTCATCTTCAGGGCAAGTATACTGAGACCAGTTCATGTGTACTATATATAGTAACGGTAGGGGGCGGAGCTTAAGAATCTGTGTCTGTGATTGGTTGGCCTGTAGCTTGACGCTGAAAAGAATCAGCACCATTAAAACCATCATGTTTTTACAGATACGTCGATGATACATTTGTCATTTGGCCACATGGTAGAAATGCGCTACAGTCGTTCCTTGAATTTCTCAACAATCGACACAGCAACAATAAGTTCACCATGGAAACAGAAACGGAGGGCTGCATACCATTTCTAGACATCCTCATTCGTCGCAAACCTGATGGAAGTCTGGGCCACAGTGTTTATAGGAAGCCTACCCATACCGACCTTGATCTTAATGGAAAAAGTTTTCACCATAAATCGCAGCGCAATACAGTCATCAGCACACTTGTACTTAGAGCAAAAACCATCTCAGACCAAGAAAGCCTCCCTAGTGAACTGGCACATCTCAAGAAGACCTTACTGCAGAATGGATACAAGAAAGAGGACATTCGTTTGGCCCTAAAAAGGACCTTTTCCAGCAAGAAGAAGACCATCCCAGAAACTGAAGATCCAGTCAATATTGCAGTCCTGCCCTACACTGGTAAACTTTCTGGAAAGGTTGCAAGAATCCTGAGGAGACACAACATCAAAACCATTCATAGACCGCCGTCAAAAATCAGAAACCTACTTCGTCCAGTTAAGGACGACTTGGGTCTTAAGACACCAGGAGTATACTGCATTCCTTGTGAATGCGGAAAAGCATACATAGGACAAACAGGACGGACAGTAGAACATCGATTCAAGGAGCATGAAAGATACATAAAGCTATTTTATCCGGAGAAATCAGGCCTGGCAGAACACAGCATAACAGAATGACATAGAATTTTATTTTCTGACACTAAAATTATCTCAAAGAGCTCCAATTACTGGGATAGGATAATAAAAGAATATCTTGCCATACTACAAGAACGTAATAATGTCAACAGAGATACAGGATTTCAACTTAGTCGGACTTGGACACCAGTCATAAAGAAAACATACATGAAAACGACCAATCAGCGTCAAGCTACAGGCCAACCAATCAGAGACACAGATTCTTAAGCTCCGCCCCCTACCGTTACTATATATAGTACACATGAACTGGTCTCAGTATACTTGCCCTGAAGATGAGAACAATGTCTGTTCTTGAAACGTCGGCTCTATCGTCGGACTTCACCTGGCTGATATCCCGAGAACATCTGTATACATATTTTAATATTTCATTTAAACTACTGAGGTCCAACACCTGCAAGCAGAGTGATGAGTTTCGAGGGATTGCGACAGATGAGATGTCATTCAAACATAGGGTTCATTTATTACAAGCATTGTGAGGGTATGATGAATTAGTTCAATTCCTGTTGTCAATTTTTATTGTACATTTGCAGGTATATTTGCCATAATGTTCTGTATCTACTCCTAAAATCTAAATTATTTACGTTACTTAGATTGTTTTTGGTATCAAAAATACTTTAATTGCATTCCAAAACACAAGGATAGGCCCCTTCTCCCACTGACCCCTTCAATTTATTAAAAGTATTGTTGTTGATTAAAACGTTTCTTTGGTTTCCAACAAGAATTGTATTCAGAAATCTATTCGTGAATTAAAGGAGACAGATACAGACAAGTATCGTATATCACTGAAAGAACGGATTCCTAGAAATCGAACATTGATCGGCTAAAGTACAAAACGAGACAGCAATCAAAGATCATCTGAGTCTATCAAAACAAAGTTCATCTCACACAAGCAGTTTAAATTACATTTTCTCTGCAGGATGAAGTACAAGAAAAGCACAGCAGAAACAAAGTGCTATTTGGTTCTAATTGGTGTGTAATTAGCAGCTATGTGTTGATTAGTCTTTTCATTACGTTAAGTGATTGGTACTATCCTAAAAACTAAGAAATTATGTTTGGTATAAAACTATAACATCGAATATTTCTGGGGTGCGTTGACTGCTGTTTGCCTATTTGATCTGGGCTCCTGAAGACATATAGTTATCACTTTGCCCGTGCTTGCTTCAACTATAGTGGCATCGGGTTAAGATCTGGCTGTTTGAGAGTCAAAAACTTAACCATCATATTTCTACATGCTTGTTCTGCTCTGAACTCTTAAGTATGTATATTAACTAGAGAATTAGGAAAGTTGGAAACAATTTGCATTTGTTCCTACTATGTCTTATTTAAGTATAATTATGGCTACGTATTTAACAGTGGTGTTGTAGGTAAAGTAATTAGGGTTTGCGTTTGTGCCAATTGTATTTTTCCTACCATTATGCCATTTTTTGTAGATTAAAGTAACTCAGTACAAGTCAAATCCCTGAGTTTTATTTGCAATAGATTAACAAAATTTTCCCGTAGAAATTGAGTAAATTCTAGGTGCAAATCTAAATCTTAGCACATGGCTCTGCTTATGTGAGAACGCTCCGCATCACTAAGTATCTAAGATCATAAGCATCCTTAACTCTGGCAGAAGTAAATGGTAAGTGGTTGTTTGCTTAACCGCCAAGTTAGACCTTCCTTGTCGTAACTTAGTACTTAAAACACAAGTAGAATCAACAACATTCTGCCAGGATATCAGCACGGTACGGTATAACACATGGATTTTCAGTTACCAAACTGACAAAGCGCAAGTAACGCATGTTGCAAGGACTATGAGTGGAAGACATTATCCCCTTCTTCAACCGATGGCATGATCATAAAATATATTTCTCAAAGATCGATTTTGGGTCCGATCCTCTTTCAACTTTACATTAATGATCTACTTTCTTTCAAACTTACTTACTTACTTACTTTATGGCCTACGGGAGGGTTTCTCCACCAGGGGTTCGCGGGATGTGTACAAGGGGGTCGCGAGGGAAGGTAAAAAAATTTAACAAGGGTTTTGTAGGTTAAATCAATATATTACAAAGAAAGTGTTTATCTTACTTGCTGTTATTAATATTTACTAAAGATAATGTAGTCTTCTGAATAATTCCGGGCAATATAACTAGGATATTTATTATAAATACAGAAAATAAACTGTTAAGATCTTAAATGAAAAGCAAATATTACATAAAATAAAATAATTGTGGATTGGCTGATATAAAGTATGATCAAATAGGTTAAGAAAAGCTGGCGTATGGAACTTGCAATTTCATCATCGCAGGAACAAACATTTTCAATAGGATTCTATCCTGAGCAAGATCAGTTTTCATCACAAACATCTACTTCTCGATTATGCGTTCTAATATTGTCCTCCGAACATCGTCTTCGTCTTCCCAATGGTCTCTTTTAATCCAGCTTTCCAAGAAATTAATCTTCATTGTTCTTCATTCGAGCTAGATGACCTATCCACCTTAGTAGTCGCGATCTCATTATTCTTCCACTATCGGGTGAGTGGTAAAATCTGTGTAGTTCTTCATTATACAGTCTGATCCAATTTCCTCCAGCCATCTCGTTACTTTTTGGTCCTTATATCTTTTCAAGACCTTATATCCAAACATTCGTAATTTATTTTCATCTGCTAAGGTACTACTTCAACTTTTACAACCATAAAGTATTGCCGGTAGAATAATTATTCTGTATATTTTAAACTCAAAGTTTTATTTCTTATGTGACTCCATTTTTGCTTGTTACATATTTTCCCAGTTGTTTAAATTTATTATATTTTCTGTGTTCTCATTACCAACTGTTATGTATCCATTTCCTTCATTCTCAGTGTTTCGGTTTGTCATAATATATTTTGCTTTCTCTATGTGAAAATGAGTGATCGAAATTTATCAGAAATCGAATGTTATCATTCATCGAAAGATATAGAAAAATGTAGCTGCTAATATGCGCTGCAATTATCCACAAAACAGTGCGTAAATTGATCATACCTTTAAATTTCTGCGCCGAACTGGAGAAACGTGAGGATGAAACAACATGTCTCAGATACTGCAAATCCTGATATACATAAAAGAAGCTGTAGAGCACATACTGTATTACGTACTGATTATCATGATTGTCACTGTGCTGCATACGTACGATCAAGATGTAACATGCTTACAAACGGATTAGTGGCTAGCAAAAATGACAATCACTGTGATTTTATCACTTCCGTGAGTGAATCTTTCCTTACATTACGATTCACAGCAATAACCTTGTTAAACCTCGCTCGCTCTATCTATGTTGGTGTGGCTTCACTTCACTGTCTTAGAACACCTCTTTCGTTTTACTAGACATTAGACCACAACAGTAAGCACATCCCATATGACCGAGATCAACGTTCGTTCGTACCACCCCTCCTCATCTTTATGGCATTCAACTCATAACGAGTTGAGGACAAAGACTGTAAACTATTACAAGTGTGTTGCTGGAAGCGGGTGCTGCTGGAAAGAGAGTGGCATGTTTTGTTGTATTCGCTAAGATTTTATACAGTTGCTTTTATTTAGTGGATAGGTGCACATAAACTAAAGAAAGAAGTCTAGTCTTTTTGTGCGCTCACGGTACCTTCCCGAGATTTTGGCAAAAAATTGTTTTCCTTTTCATACAAGGGGAAGGTTACATACTTCAGCCCCGCGAATCATCAACTGTACTAGTTCTCGTAAATCATAAAAGTATTCCTTCAGACTGCTTTGAAGTTAGTGAGAAACATGCAAGCGCAGGTCTACGTAAATCACGGTTTAACCACTTCCAATCACAGTCTAACATCAGTGTGAGTGAATATGAATGCTGACGGATTTTCCTGTGAGCAGTGATGTGCGCCGGGTAAATACCCAGCGAGTATAGTATTTATAATTTTGTACTTACCCATTGATTTACCTCAGGCTCGGGTAAATGCCAAAAAGTGGGTAATTAATTTTAAAGTGTTAATGAAATATTCATTAGCAAGGGATTTTTAATTAAACAGAATGCTTTAGAAAGACTCATTTTGGTAATTAATATGAGTAAATACTAATACTCTGTAATAAAAAGGAATTGATTTAAATTTGAAATGTGTAGTGAAGTAAATATTAACATTTTATTCCCTAAAATAATTATTCCAAGTACTATTTACTAAAGTAAGTTCATATATAAATAATAATTTTTCCATTTATTGCAAAAAATAATATTTACATTTTATGAATTAGAAATAAAATGGTAGATATAAAAACTTTCTTAACATTTAAATTAACTTTGAGACCGGGAAATTGTCGTCAATAAAACTCTCTAAATCTTGGCAACATTTTTCTTAGAATAATTCTCGAACGCCTCCGCGTCTAGTTGAAAAATAGTTTTCTTCCCTGCTTGTTTTGAATGACATTTTGACATACTTGGAGCCATATAAAACACAAACAACCTTACGTTTAGTGAAAGTACAGTCGTTGACTCTAATTATTTAAGTTTAGTGAAAGTTACAAAAACAATTGTGAACAAAATGGACCCATATTTTGTTCTAAGGAAAAGAAAACATTCTAATGAAAACAAAATGACAAGGCATATGAATAAATGCTTATAATGTCCTGAAGAAATGAAGAAAATCCATACTAGGTCTAATAAAATGTACCTTTAGGAATAGCAATAAGTTCAACGAAGAAAACAACAGAAACCCAATACTGTGGAGGAATGGATTAAGAGCAACTTGTTTTGGATGATATTGCAATGAGAATCTTTGGGGCGCCTGTCACATCAGCTGCTAGAGAAATGGCATTTAGTACTTTCGGATGGATCCACAACAAGAATAGAAACAGTTTATCAACACAACGAGCAGCAATTCGTTTTACTTATTTCATAAATTGAAGCTTCCTGAACAGTATCAAACCTTTAACAGATCAAAAACAGAACCAATCGAAAGGAAGTGAATAAAATGAAGAGGAGAAGAGCAAGATGAGTAAGAGGAATCAGATGAGATGGACTTTTCATCTAATTACAGTGTAGATGACCAAGAGATGGTGATATCACAGTCATCAAGTGACGATAATGACTCGGAATAAGATATTGGTTTGGCAAGTAGCCGCAGCCCAAAAGGAGGCCTGTCCTGTTATAGATTTTTTATCCTTGTTAACCATTTTCATTCAAATTAAAATGTTCCTAATTTCAAGTGAAACAGAAATATATCGTCCGGCTTAAGGAAAAAGCAATAAATTAATATTGTATACTCATTTAGATTTTTTTTAATGTATTGTTCTTACTTATGAATCTGTGAAGTGCGATATCATTGAAGAATGATGTAATGATCTCACATCCATTTAAAAGCAAAAATAATTATCCAAAATGTCAAAAGTGCTTGCATGTATTGTAGATGTAAACACAAGTACGTGTACGATTAAATAAATTTAAAAAAATAACTTGAATGTAATTTAAACAATATCTCTTACGTTCTAGTGCTTTTTAGTTACACTTAATTGAATAGAATTAAAAATAAAAGTATTGCTTTTGATAAATAAACGTGTATTAATATATATATATATATATATATATATATATATATATATATTGTGTTTA